>LR812522.1:2098488-2355988 GCA_903798195.1 Danio kyathit | reverse complement strand
ATAAAATTACACACACAAAAACAAAACAAACAAACATACAAATGAACCAACAAACAAAAAATGTGCTTAAGCATTCAGAAAAAACTGTAAGTCATAGTTAATGGTTTATTACAGTTTTTTCTGAATGCTTAAGCACATTTTTTGTAACTATTGGCTATTTTTGCAAAACTCTACACACAAATTAGAAAACCCTTCACCAAATCTGCAAAACAGTTTAGTTCTCTTGCAAAAGCTGATAAACCTTGCTGAACTCTTCAAACCTTCGTAGAAATGGTATTTTTGTATCAAACATTTAACACAAGTCATCACAATAATAAGCACACAATGCTCCAACTACACACTGATGGAATAAATAAAAGCTACATCTGGCTTTTGCTTTGAAAACAGCTCCTACTAAACTACTATGACTTAACAATTGTATGATTTGTTTCAAGAATATGGTTTTATTTAACCCCTTACGGAGTTTCTATTTGATGTCTGCACGGTATGTTATTCTTTTTTTGTTATTCTTTTTTTGTTTTTTTCGTTTGTTGGTTTATTTGTATGTTTGTTTGTTTTGTGTAATTTTATGGCTTTATATTTGATTCACTGTATGACATGTCTCAGTCAGTGTCCTAAATTGTTATGTTTTTGAAAGGCAAAAAAAAAACTAAAACGTCTGGCTTTTTCCTTCTCAGAGCACAAGCTAGGCTATGCCAGTTTGAGGTCATACCTTTCTCATAGTTCTGTAAACATACAGGGATGCAAACTTCAAGTACTGGTGTTTATTTACACACATCAAAACAAACACAAGAGATTTTCCAAATCAAAACAAAAAATAGTAATTTCACTGAGAAAAAAAAAAAATCAGACTATATCGTGTTGTCTCTCTGGGTCCGGCCACAAAATTTCATCTACATCACATGCAATGTCCTCTAGTCCAAGGCACCGGCGAAAGTATCTGATTGCAAAGTGAACTAATTATCTAAAACTGTTTTCACATGTGACAGTGTGCCAGACAGTTGGCAGAATAGTGTAAATAATAGCCAGACATGTATATAGCTTTGCTAGGAGTGTGTTGATCATTTGGAAATTCAGTGTAAAGCAGTGAGTTGTGTTTACAGTTCTGCATAAAGAGTGCTGTGCAGTGGATTGTACCTACAATTTTGCAAAGTGTGTGTTACAAAATTGCAAACTTAGTGCAAAGCAGTGTTTGTGCTTTTAATTTTGCAAACTCAGTGAGTGCTTTTGCTATAAGAATGAATCGTTTTATAAATTGTGCTATAAGAATCTCGGTTAGGGTTTAAGCATTCAGAAAAAACTGTAAGCACATTTTTTGTAACTATTGGCTATATTTTTTTGCAAAACTCTACACACTAATAAGCAAACCCTTCACCAAATCTGCAAAACAGTTTAGTTCTCTTGCAAAAGCTGATAAACCTTGCTGAACTCTTCAAACCTTCGTAAAAATTGTATTTTTGTATCAAACATTTAACACAAGCCATCACAATAATAAGCACACAATGCTCCAACTACACACTGATGGAATAAATAAAAGCTACATCTGGCTTTTGCTTTGAAAACAGCTCCTCTGATCCAACTGATCTTTAAGAAAGAGTTTGCCGCCAATGTGGAAGCTTTAAAAATAATGAAGAGTGAGTAGACTAAACAATTGTATGATTTGTTTCAAGAATATTACTTTATTTAACCCCTTACAGAGTTTCTATTTGATGTCTGCACAGTATGTTGTTCTTTTTTAGTCAAGTTATTTTATATATTTTTTGTTGGGTCACACTTTATTTTGATGGTCTGTTTGTTGAATTTACAGTTTTTCTCAGTGGCTTTGGTGCATTTCTCACAACACTATTTACATTTGCACAACAGTTCATGCATTTCTCAAAACAATTAGTCATTTGTGCACATCATAGTAGCAGTTTCTCATTCCTTCCAGCAAATTGTAAATGCTTTTGGACATGCATCAACTGCTTTCATCCAACTCTCTGCTGTTTGTAACATTCTCATTCGCTTATGTCATGTCAGTCAAAATGAACTAAACTTGTGGATGCTGAATAGTCATTCCATATAAAACTAATAGTCCTCATTTCATTACTTGAGTCATTACATACAAAAATGTTGAACTAGTTGTCAAAATCTGTCAAGCTAGTTTTATTTTAAAAATGTAAATCTTTTTTTTTTTCTGAAAATGTCTCCTAAATTGAACAACTTGATGATTGATTTACAGATCTGTGTATATTGTAGGTTCAGTTGCAATATGTCCTGCAGTATTGTTTACAGTTGTGCTCAGCTCTACCCAAAGGGAGTTTATGTTTGTTGTAAATAAGGGTGTGTTTATCCTTTTGCACAATGCTGTGAATAAATTAGAATTGTAAAGAGCAAATGCTGTAACATGTGAAACACACATATTCAGTGTCTTGTACTCAGATACCTCACTAAATGCAGTGATGTCTAACTTTACTGTAGTTTTCAAATGGTTGTGCTAATAGTATATAGTGCTGTCTTGAGCATTTTCAGGACGTGTCACCAAAATCTGACTTTTTTGCATTGGAAAAAATGTCCAGAGTAAAGTGTCATAATGAAAACATGACAAAGCCATTTGACTATCTTGTTCATAAACAATCAGGCACGTGCAGAGGTGTGGGCTTTGGGTGCTTGAGCCCCTGCCCTTTTTTCTCCTGAAGAGAAAGTGCCCTTTTTTCCTGGGGATAATAATTATTTTTTACAGTTTTTCTCAGTCGCTTTGGTGCATTTCTCACAACACTATTTACATTTGCACAACAGTTGATGCATTTCTCAAAACAATTAGTGCAAAATGCAAAACCTAGTGGATAACCTGCAAAAGCGCGTCACTTGCTCAAAATAGAGAGCTCATTCCTCAAAAGCAAGTATTCATGTCAATGAAAGTGTCAGTGTCATCAAAATGAAAAGTCCTGCCACCATTGTTTATGAACAAGATAATCAAATGGCTTTGTCATGTTTTCATTATGACACTTTACTCTGTACATTTTTTCCAATGCAAAAAAGTCAGATTTTGGTGACACTTCCTGAAAATGCTCAAGACAGCACTATATACTATTTGCTCAGCCATTTGAAAACTACAGTAAAGTTAGACATCACTGCATTTAGTGAGGTATCTGAGTACAAGACACTGAATATGTGTGTTTCACATTTTTACTGCATTTGCTCTTTACAATTCTAATTTATTCACAGCATTGTGCAAAAGAATAAATACACCCTTATTTACAACAAACATAAACTTCCTTTGGGTAGAGCTGAGCACAACTTTACACAATATTGCAGAACATATTGGAGCTGAACCTACAACATACACAGGTCTGTAAATCATTCATGAAAGTGTACAATTTAGAAGACATTTTCAGAAAAAAAAAGATTTAAATCTTTTTTTTTAATATGCTTGACAGATTTTGACAGCTAGTTCAACATTTTTGTATGTAATGACTCAAGTAATGAAATGAGGACTATTAGTTTTATATGGAATGACTATTCAGCATCCACAAGTTTAGTTCATTTTGACTGACATGACATAAGCAAATGATAATTTTACAAACAGCAGAGAGTTGTATGAAAGCAATTGATGCATGTCCAAAAGCATTTGCAATTTGTTGAAAGGAATGAGAAACTGCTACTGTGATGTGCACAAATGACTAATTGTTTTGAGAAATGCATTAACTGTTGTGCAAATGTAAAAAGTGTTGTGAGAAATGCACCAAAGTGACTGAGAAAAACTGTAAATACTAATAATAATATAATATATGTATGTTAATGTGTTTTCTATTTAGGGACAGCTTTTCCTGTCAAACAATAAAAAAAAGAAATTTTAAAGTATATCTTGGTTTTAGTCTAGCCGCTCCAAGCGAGCCTCGAACCGGCGATTTGGAAAGAAAAACCACATGCGAAGCGAATGCTCTAACGAAGACTCTATTTACAGTGTTACTCTCACCTCAAAAGAAGAGTGTCAACAGTGGAGTAACGTCTCTCAGCACTTATGCCAACTCCTGCATTCGCATTGCACACGGACTGCATCTGGGCTATAGCTTTACAATCTGGCCCATACACACACTGCAGACGGAGTGTGTGTAAAACATATATTACTAGCTGACCTCTGTTACGGCAGCGCGATATGATCGACAGAACCGCACATGTAAATTCATTCATCTTCATTGTGTGGAGGTGAGTAACGGTTAACAAAAGACTACCCGAGGCTCAAATTTAACATCAGCTATTCATGCAAAAGTTCAAAAGCAAATAGGCTATTTTGTCTTGCTAACATCCTCCTGATTAACAACCATGTAATAAGTTAGCTAAAGTTTAGCCAGGGCAATATCATAGGCATACAGTCTAATGTAATGGAGAAACGACAGCTGGATAGTGAAAATATTGCCCTCTCGTTTTTGCTGTCAAACATGTACATATAGGCTAGCTATGGAAGTCAGTGGCTATCAGTGTGTCCTACATTCTTCAACATATTTTATTTTGTTCAACAGAAAAAAAAACTCAAACACAAATAATAGATTGAAAAGGGATAGTTCACACAAAAATCTACATTTACTCGCCCTCAAGTGGTTCCATTTCTTTATTTCTTTATTTGTTGAACACTAATGAATAAAAGATTAAAAATATATTTTAAAGAAAGCTATAAACTTGAAATCATTGACTTCCAGAGTAGGAAAAACAAATACTATGAAAGTCAATGGTTACAGGTTTCCCGCTTTCTTAAAAATATTACTTTGTGTGTTCAACAGAAGAAAAAACAAGTCAAATGGGTTTGGAACAAGTAAAAGGTGAGTAAATGGTGACAGAATTTTCAGTTTTGAATTAACTATCCTTTTAAGGGTGAGTATATGGTGAATTTGAGGGTGAAATCTCCTTAATAATCTCATTATAATATATTTTATTTATTAAAGTACAATTATTACTATTATTTTAAAAAAGTGCCCTTTTTTCCATTTGAGCCCCTGCCCCTTAAAAGGTCTCTGCACGTCCCTGTAAACAATGGTGTCAGGACTTTTCATCTTGATGACACTGACACTTTCATTGACATCAATACTTGCTTTTGAGGAATGAGCTATCTATTTTGAGCAAGTGACACGCTTTTGCAGGTTATCCACTAGGTTTTGCAGTTAGCACTAATAGTTTTGAGAAATGCATTAACTGTTGTGCAAATGTAAATAGTGAGAAGTGCACCAAAGCCACTGAGAAAAACTGTATTTACATTATGGGATGTTTTTTTATAAGTAGTTTGCATTTTAAGACTTTTTATTTACAGTAAAAAACAAATGTCACACACGTTCTGTTTACTATGGAAGCTTTTTTTGAAGCTCAATATCTCAAAATCATTCAGATCGCAGACAGAACCTTATAATTCCAAGGTGACGATTTGTTGTCTTTCTATTTGGGCTGTCATATTAGCCTTTTTGCAAAGAATTGGATCCAGAATAAAAATGCTTTGATTACTGTAAATTTATACTGAATTCAGGACATTTTTCAAACTGTGGCTGAAAACTGAAATACTGTAAAAAAAAAAAAAAACCAGACACAAGTAATAAAATACTGTAAATATTAGAGAAAACACATGTAAACCAAAATACAGTCAAATCTATTGTGAGTATAAGACATAGCCACTATTGATATATAGTGCTACTACCTACCATCCATACTACCTCCAGCTACTACCTCCTCCATCCATGCTGGCACAGAACAACACAGACCTCCCACTGTTTTGATAAGGTTTGCAGACTGATTGCTAACTGAAGATTTGTGTGAAGGAGTGTCAAACCAGTGCTTCAGTGATTTCATACTGATCTTGGTAGTTTCTAATGGTTAGGAATAGATGGTTTCTGTTTGGTTACCATAACTAAAGCAATGGATTTTTGAATAACATCCGTGTTAACTGTTTTGAAAAATGTTGGGGAAAATGTGTCAATCCAATGAGAAAGAGTTTACACATTTGCAAGACATGTGTTCTGCTCTGATGGGATAGTAATGATGAAGATCAAGTGAATCCTAGTTTCACTGAGCGTGTCTTAGCAAATGAGAAAAACTGTAATATGACATAAGCAACTGATAATGTTGGAAACATTAGAGAATTGCACATAATCATTTCCATGGATGTACTCAAGCATTTGCAACTTGTTCAAAGGAATAAGAAAGTGACACAATGGTGTGAAGATTGAACAGGGAGTTTGGAGAATTTCAATTCTGATTTGAGAAATGGACCAAAGCAATTGAGAAAAAAGTATATAGTTTTACTGTAATAGTTATTAAGGTAGTGGTGGGATTATTGAATAGGATTAGTGATGTAGAATTAGAACATGCAGCTTTATGAGCCTTAATAAACAGCCGATTTATCTTATATATTATCTTAATAATAGGCGGTTTGGGCGGCACGGTGGCTCATTGGTTAGCGCTGTCGCCTCACAGCAAGAAGGTTGCTGATTTGAGTCCCGGCTGGGTCAGTTGGCATTTCTGTGTGGAGTTTGCATGTTCTCCCCGTGTTGGCGTGGGTTTTCCCCCACAGTCCAAACACATGCGCTATAGGGGAATTGATTAACTAAATTGGCCCAAGTGTGTGTGTGTGAATAAGTGTGTATGGGTGTTTCACAAAACAGGGTTGCAGCTGGAAGGGTATTCGCTGTGTAAAACATATGCTGGAATTGTTGGCGATTCATTCCACTGTGGAGACCCCTGATAAATAAAGGGACTAAAGGCTGATTTATACTTCAGCGTCAAGCGCGCGCGTATGCTACGGTGCAGCCTACACGTGAATGCATAGCCCTCGCCATGGCCATCGGCGACACGCACCACTCAAAAAATGTAACTACACTTCGCAACAACGCGTAGCCCAAGCTCTGTGATTGGTCGGCTTGGTAGCGCTGACGAATGTGGACAGGGGTGAGAGCCGCACAAGCCCGATGCAGCGAGTGTGGAGTTCTGTGAAGGATCTGTGAAGGATCTCCTGATGGAGACTGCTGTTTTGAGTTCACCTTATGATTAAAGTTATTGCACGTCCGCCGATTCCAGCGTCAAAATGAGCGAGTTTGAGCCAGTTGTACATTAAGGTAGCGTTCAGAAAAAAACAAAGCACAGAAAAACTCGACACAGAGGTACATAATGTAACCCAGGATAGGATGCAGACAACAGGATGCGGATCCAATGCAGGATTTATTAAAGGGGTGGTCAGACAAGCAATGATCAGAACAGGAGCAAACAGATGTATGAGGGCAATCCAGAGTCGTCGTCAATATAACAGGCAGATAATCAAAAGGCTGGCAGCAGGCAGGGATAAACAAGATAACAAGGTGAGGGTAAACACACGGCAAAAACAAAACAAGAAAACGCTTCGAATTGAAACTGGCTGAAAACAGATAACACGTAACAAGACTCGGCCACTATTGTGTGTTTGTGTGCTGACTTTATAGTGCAATGAATTAGTCCTTGAGTGGCTTCAGCTGAGGGTTTGCAATCAGTGGTGACTTGCCTCAGGTGTGTGTGTATGGCATGACTGAATATGTAGTCCTTATACCAGCAGAATTGTAGTCCTTGTGAATGTGTGTGTGTACCAGCGATCTCTAGTGGTTGTATCTCGCTGGTGACCGTGACACATAAACACCTAATAATTCAGAGATGTTTAACAGATTCAGGAATTTTGCGCAGTATTTCCTATAATATATTTTCTTCTGGAGAAAGTCTTATTTGTTTTATTTCGGCTAGAATAAAAGCAGTTTATTAGCAGGCCACAGAACAAACCACTGTTGTACGATGACTTGTCTACTTACCCTAACTTCACCCTAATTAACCTAGTTAAGCCTTTAAATGTCCCTTTAAGCTGAATACTATTATATTGAGGAATATCTAGTCAAATATTATGTGCTGTCATCATGGCAAAGAGAAAAGAAATCAGTTATAAGAAATGAGTTATTAAAACTATTATATTATGTATCTTCTCTCTGTTAAACAAATATATATATATATATAATAATTCTAATGAAACAAGAGGGCAAATAATTCTGACTTGAACTGCATTTCTGTGTGTCTAATCACATTTTTTGTCTCTCCACAGACTCTCAGAAACCAAAACGGGACGGAAAGAAGAAGGAGCGAAACCCCACAGACTAGAGGAGGAAAACTCCTGAAGCGTCTCCTCCTGCCTCCTGAAGACGCTTCCTATTCCTCACACTATATTTTTAGATCTTTTGTAGCTTTCATTTACAGCTCACCCTGTACTAAATAAGAGATAAAGAGAAATGAATCTACTAAAATCTTCAGCACAATCTGAGATGATGATGGACAGAGCGCACAATTGAAAGTGTGTGTTTCTTTTCATTGATGAGTGTGTGTTTAATTGGCCTCGTCAAGCGGCGTCTTCAACTGGAGCGTGAAGCAGAAGTTTTACATTAGTAGAGAATTATTACTGTTTAAATGCAGCATTTGGTCATTGACTTATGCAGCGCTGATTATTAATATTTAACAGTGAAATAAAACCAGTATACTATTGAAGACAACATTATTTTTCAAATATTTCTCAAATGATGTTTAACAGAGGCGTCACGGTGGCGCAGTGGGTTGCACAATCACCTCACAGCAAGAATGACGCTGGTTCAAGTCCCGGCTGGGTCAGTTGGCATTTCTGTGTGGAGTTTGCATGTTCTCCCCGTGTTGGCGTGGGTTTCCTCCAGGTGCTCCGGTTTCCCCCACAGTCCAAACACATGCGCTATAGGGGAATTGATGAACTAAACATTTGGATGTAGTGTGTGAATGAGTGTGTATTGGTGTTTCCCAGTACTGGGTTGCAGCTGGAAGGGCATCCACTGTGTAAACATATGCTGGAATAGTTGGTGGTTCATTCCGCTGGGGTGACCTAAGTGAACGAAGCTAAAGGAAAATGAATGAAATTAGTTATTAAAAATTGTGTATTTAGAAATGAGTTGAAAACTGTTCTCCCTGTTAAACAGCACTTGAGAAACATGTTGAACAGAGGTAAAAGCTCACACTGTATCTTTAACTGTACTGTATGTTTAACTGTAGCTGTGTTTTGTTTTAGAGGTTGCATCCTTTGAAGAATGCATTCGAAGTGCGCTGCATCATCGCGGCGTGACGAAGGCTGTCTCATTTCAAAAAAATTCCAAGTCTCCTTCAAATGCAGCCTTAAAATGCGTCCTTCGTTTTCCAGGTAATGATAGACACAACCGGTGGATCCTTCCAAAGACTATAGAATAACAAGACATGGCACTCGTATTGTTCTGAATAGGGAAAAGGTTAGCGGTCAATATGGCGAATGAAGCCCCGCCTACTAGTACAGGAGCCAATCATCGATCGCTATTCACTGACGTTTCTCCGGGGGCGAAGCTCAGATCAGACGTGTGCTTTTACGACAGTTTGGTGGTCAACAAACACACTGGAATCTCTGCGAATACGTGCTTCACAGATATAAGAAATATATCCAGATAAAGCTTGAAATCTGCTTTTAAATGAACTAAGTGCACTTGAAAACAATAGTTTTTGGTTTTGTAATCTGTATTAAACAAACGCGAGGTACAGTCAGTCCTGTCAAACGCACATCACATGACAGCAACTACTCAAACGCCCACAAACTTATAAACATGGGCTGTTTCTCAATTCCAAGAACGCAGAGAACGGACCTGCGTTCTTGTGAAGACCCTTCTTGCCAGGTGTCCTCGGAAGAACGAACTGGGGAGACCGCGAGAATAGAGAACGCGTCCTGTGATAAATGAGATGCTGCGTTCTTTCTGATGGTCACGTGACATTCACGCATTTATAATGGAAAATTATTTAAACATTACAGCATTCATACAACGATTTATTGTTTTTCCCCTTATAAAAATATATAGTCTGCATAAAAACATTATAAATATACGTTGCACAATATAAATAAAACTGATTTTAATACGAATTTCAGCAAAAAAAAAAAAACACCCTTAATGTGTTTACTCCTTTATTAAGATGTCCATGCTAATGTTTATATTCACCATTTCATTTAGAGATACTCCTGAGGTAAATAAGTGATATCTCTGAACTTTATTAATAGATCTAAATAAAATGCTGCGCTTCCCACCTCCAGTCGCAATGACTTCTGGGACTTCTAGAGCGAGATCAGCGCTTAAGTCTGCATCGGTGCGTCCTCGATATCAAGAACACATCCGGGAAGTTTTACGCGTCCTCTGTTCTTGCGGTCTTGAGTTTTGGAACTGAAATTTGGCAGCTGATGATGACGTTACAAGAGGACGCAAGTCCGCAGAACACATATTGAGAAACAGCCAAAGAGTCGCTATCCTCCTGGAGGAGATTCGCCATCAAGACCAAGTTGTGAATTACTTCAGAAGAGCAGCGCGATCTGACGATCGTTATCCAGAGGATGATAATGCGTAGAACAGCCATAAATGAGGTTGGTGTCGTGATCTTGTTCCTTTTGAGTACGCATGCACATTAGCTCCGGCAACCTGACTTCCGCCGTTTAGAAACGAAACTTGTGAGACGGTTGTTGCTTAATTTTATTGCCGATTTCAAATATGTAATGCAATCGTAAGCTTGGCTAGCAGTTTTGGAGAATTTGATGTTTTCCCATTCAGACAGAATGCCCGAGCATACTGCCCGAGAGGCGTTTCAAACATGGCCGCCGAGTGAAATGACTTGCCTTAAAGGGACTTTGATCCTTCGAAGCCTCGAACATCCCAAGATTCATTGCGCGCTGATAACAGCAGGACATTTTACATGTATGGATCAAAGGAAATATATTTCCTGCTTCTGTAAATCTTGTTTTGCCCTAACATCGCTTAAAACAAGTTTTAAAATCACTTGGAAAAAAAGTCCTTACAAATTTTATTAATGCTTATTAACGGCGGCTGTCCTCTTTAGGCTAGATCGTCTCATTTCAAAACGCTCGGTTCGGCCTGTGTGGACTTCGAAGAATTCACCTTTTTGATGCAGCCTCTGAAAGGAGACACAGCTTGTATCTTTAAACATTCCAATTCCATTTGAATTCCAAAATAGAACTCTGCATCCTGTTTAGAAGCGCAGTTCCAGTTAAATTCAAAAATTCAAATTTAGAACACATTCTAAATTCCGTCCAGCTGGAGGATCAAAGAGAAACGCGTCTAAACTGAAACTAATGCTGTGAATGTGAGTTAGAGTCTGTGCTGTTGTAACAAATAAAGCATTTATAATTCCTTTCCATTCACAAGTGAGCGTTTCATTTGTTGAATAATCACACTGCAGGACAGTTACTCATCATAACACCTTTATTGGCTAGAACTCTTCTTCAAAATGATATCGCACAATACAGCAAATCTTATAAATACACTTCATGTTCATCCACAATCTCCTTTCAGTGCCCTAATAAAGATCAATAACATTCATATTTATTAATAAACACATGTATTTACAGCTCATCTGTGCTACACATATAGACTATATAGTATAATACAAACAGTTAGCTGATAACAAACCACACGTCTACTGATGGAAGCCACAAAATCACGGTGAACAGAAGCACGTGACGCACGGCAGCGATGAAAACCTATTTAATATTTACACCCTCATCTGTACAAACATCACCCCCACTGAAAAATCAACTCTTTTTTTTATTTGGTATACAGGTAAAACACACCTTCTGTGCTTCAGTGAGCGTCCACACATGAGGAGCTGCTCTGTGTGTGCTGTTTTACTCTTTTTTTGGACACCGTTTTTATTTTTTACTGCGCTTTAAGTCATCTAGATCAGTGTTTCTCAACCACATTCCTGGAGGACCACCAGCACTGCGTGTTTCGTCTGTCAAACCCATCTTTCAGTCTCTGCTAATGAGCTGATGATCTGAATCAGGGGTGTTTGGTTAAGGAGACATGGAAAATGTGCAGAGCTGGTGGTCCTCCAGGAGCATGGTTGAGAAACACTGATCTAGAACATGCATGTGAACACCCCTTAGACCCAAAGCATACTTTTCAGAGTTCATTTGTTCTAGAGATTAAAAAAAATAATACAAATATTGCAAGATATTTGTGTATTTTCACAGCAACACACAAGAATTGAAGCAAATAAACAAGCCATTTTAGGCTGCAATTATAAATAAATGCCTGTAAAATCATTTAGAGACTGTCTTATGGTCATTAATATTGCATTATTTTAATAAATAATGCATTAAATGAATCTGAAATATTATTACAATTTAAAATATCACTATTTTACCCCAGATATTGTCAGTTTCTTATATCATATGTTTGTTAAAATTACATATTAAATATTTTACAATTAAATAGTTGTGTTAAATGCTAATAATATTGCACTATTTTTAATGTAGCTATTTTTCCCTTTGTTTTTGGGTGGGGTGAGCACATATATATCAAAAAACAAACAATAAAACTCATTTTTTTCTTATTTTTTGTAGTTTTCTTTGGGAAATGTGTCAGAATAGTGAGTCACTGTGGAGAAAACAAATAATAACACAACTGGATATCTGGTTTATCTTGTTTGTTGCAGTGTGCTCGCAACACTAAAGCCATGGGTTTGATTCCAAGTGAACAAAAGAGCTTATAAAATGCATCTAAAGGTAAATATTGTCACGGTCACCAGTGATCCAGCCTGAGCAGATCACTCTGTATATACACTAATCAGTCTTTGACAATCCTCCAGCTGTGTGTATGGAATCATTCAGGATCAGGAACAGCTGTGTGTGTGTGGTGCATGACTGGAACTTGTAGTCCATGAAATGGCAGATTTGCACTCCGTTGTAGAGTGTACATATCAGCGATCTGGTCAGGCTGGATCGCTGGTGACCGTGACAGATATGATAATTCCAGGTGTATAAATACAGATGTCTCTGGGTTTTGGAGTAAACTCTAGCGCCGCCTGTAGGACGGAGGGTTTGTAGTGTGTACTTTTGTGTTTAGTATTTCTGCGGTCTCACACACTTCATAGATCTCTTTCGTTCAAGCAAACCATTAATGAACAAAATAAGAAAGATATATAACTTTGAAGTCAACAGACTGATTCAGTTTCAGTGGCCAGCGTTCAAAGGTAAGTCTAGAAGGGATACAGCTGTGGATACTCGCATCAATATAGCATATTTTAGTGATTTTGTAGGGCTAGTAGGTATTTTAAGAAATAATATGACTAATATTTGACGTAATTACTGTTTTACATTATCGTGATGGTTGGGATAGACGTTAATAAAATGTAATTAATGGGTAATTTGATAAATAATCGTCTCGTTAACTTCTAGAAGCAGCTGTATCCCCTCTAACAACAACCCTAGCAAATCCTCACGTGTTATGGGATACAGCTGCGAACACTCATCAATATAGCATTTTATTGACACTACACCGATAATGAATATTTTTACATTACTGTGAGCGGTAGATTTAGATTCGGGGTGGGAGTAGGCATTAATAAAATACAATTTAATGGGTAATTTAATAAATAATAGTCTCGTTAACTTCTAGAAGCAGCTGTATCCCTTCTAACAACAACCCCAGCAAGTCCTCGCGTCTTATTGGATACAGCTGCGGACACTAGCATTCCTTTTGTGACACTGTACAATAATAATTACCTGTATGAATAATAATTGGTTTATTTACTGCTTTTACATTACTGTGATAACTGGGTTTAGAGATGGAGTAGGGGTAGACGTTAATAAAATGCAATTAATGGGTAATTTATAAAATAATATAGAGAATTATCGTTATTTTTCCGGCCGCAGATGTATCCCTTTTAGCAACAATGCCAGCACTTTGCGCTCTTCTGGGATACAGCTGCGGACACTCACGTCAATACAGCATTTATTTGTGACACTGTACAACAATAATTCATATTTGTACATTACTCTGAGGGTTGGGCTTAGGTTCGGGGTTGAAGTAAGCATTAATAAAATACAATTTGAGGGGTAATTGAATAAATAATATTAATAACACTCAGTATAATTACTGTTTTACATTACTGTGAGGTTTGGATATCATAAGCGTTAATACAATTTAATAGGTAATTTAATAAATAATATAAGTAATTATCGCTAACTTTCCGGCCGCAGCTGTATCCCATCTAGCAACAACCCCAGCACCTTGCGCTCTACTGGGATACAGCTGCGGATACTCACATCAATATAGCATATTTTTTGTGACACTGTACAACAATAATTAATATTTTACATTACTGTGAGGGTTGGGATGGGGTAGACGTTAATAAAATGCAATTAATGGGTAATTTAATAAATAATATAATTATTAACTTTGCGGCCGCAACTGTATCCCCTCTAGCAACAACTCCAGCGCTTTACGCTCCTTTGGGATACAGCTGCGGATACTCGCGTCAATGCAGCATATTTTTCTGACACTGTACAACAATAATTCATATTTTTATATTACTATGAGGATTGGGGTTGGGTAGACGTTATTAAAATACAATTAATGGGTAATTTAATAAATAATTTATTCTCGTTAACATGCGGACGCAGCTGTATCCCTTCTAGCAACAACCCGAACACTTTACCCACTTCTGGGATACAGCTGCGGATACTCACGTCAACATAGCCTATTTTTTGTGACACTGTACAACAATAATTAATATTTATACATTACTGTGAGGGTTGGGATTAGGTTCGGTGTGGGGGTAGGCATTAATAAAATACAATTTAATGAGTAAATTAATAAATAATATTAATAATACTCAGTATAATTACTGTTTTACATTACAGTGAGGGTTGGGGAATCGTAAGCGTTAATAAATCACAATTATTGCGTAATTTAATAAATAATATAAGTAATTATCTTTAACTCTCCGGCCGCATATGTATCCCTTCTAGCAACAACATCAGCACCTTGGCTCTTCTGGGATGCCCACATCAATATAGCATATTTTCCTGACATTGTACAACAATAATGAATATTTTTACATTACTGTGAGGGTTGGGATGAGGGTTGGGGTATCGTAAACGTTATAGTTAAATAAGTATCGTTAACTTTCCGGCCGCAGCTGTATCCCTCCTAGCAGCATATCCTCGTGCTCTTCTTCTCGACGTCCTTGTATGGCTTCATTCTGCTTAATCCTACTCATTACTCTTACTGCTCGCTTAATATTATTGAGGTTTTTATGTGTCTATTAAAAGACATTATAAAAAAATCAGCTGTGATGTTGTTATTTTGTCTGCTGTGGCGCGTCGTTTACAACTTAGATTTGAGTTAGCGCGCGCACATCGATTACCAAATTATGAACTGCATTTAAAACACACAAACATTAAATTACATACAATATTACAAACACACACACTCACATACAAACTCGGGGTGCTCCAGGGACGCCTGTGATAAACTCAATGTCGCTCAATGTGTTTCTCTTACACACGCACACACACACTGCACACGCGCACACACACACACAGTACATATCAATATTATTACTACATGTCTGCGTTAGTCTTTCACTAATCCTACAAAAACAACCACATGCACACAAACACTTTAGCTTTAAAAATACGAGGGGCAAATTAAACAGCAAACATCCACAATAAGAACACTAAAACTAAGATTTGATTATATTTCCTACAGTTAAATTAGAGTAGAAAATACATTTAAGCCCTTTTATATTCATTGTGCTGTCAGTTAGATCATAAAGAGGATGAGGAAGATGATGATGGTTATGTGTTAAGGTAAGATTATCCTCTAAAATGTAAATAAATAGTTTTTGTATGTGAATATGTACGTATATGTGTATAATAAACCAAATAAACAACCCATTTTCTGAATAAATAATTAATATAATGGCAAATAAATGTATTATACTTCATATAAATGATCAACTGTTCATACATCAAGACTATGGTACAGTTGGTCATGCTAATATTGCACAAATGTCCTATTAATAATCATATTTGTCCAATATGGCATATCTAAGGACTGTGACTTCCAAATGAGAAATGTCAGATGATCTTTTCCTGAATTTAAAGGTGCAGTATGTAAGTTTGACACCCAGTGGTTGAACTAGGTATTGCACTCCTGGATCATAATAAAAGTACGCTAGGATGCCAGATTGTGTACAGGAGCGAGCGATTTAAACTGTGTTCTAAATAAAAGCAACGACACGCGATAGAGGGAATATTTTCCATATTAAAAGGAGTTTTTGTCCTAACCAACACCTCGAATTGATATATTAGAAATGGCTTCTATTTCTCACAGCTGAACAACAGAAACCTATGACAGCTAGATCACCTCAGGTAAGCCTTGTGTGCTTTATTCTGTGCTAAATGCTAACAATGCGAGTTTGAATGCATTTTACATGGCATTTGTTGCCATATACTGAAAGCAGAAAGTTCACCTCAGATCTTGAAAATACAATAAACGTCTGAAATTGACTTTAGAACTAAACACATATGAGTGATTCAGCATCTACATTGATGTTAAAGTGGGTTAACATGTATTAAATAGATTCTAAACCTTACCGTTTGGTGAGGGAGTGCATATTCTGTGCTTCTGAAAGGCTGTATTTACATTTCTGCCGTGTCTCGTCTGGTGCAAACAGCCAAATAGCTGATCACTGCCTCTCTCGTCACAGCGTGTTGTTAGGACACGCGGTTACAATGTAACCTGCTCACCTAATGTTTACGTTCGTAATATTTATGTAATTTGCTAATTAATAACCTCATGTGGAACTGCATCTGTCTCCCATACTGTTCTTTTTGGTCACGGACGCACGCTTTCAGAGTCTTTCTGAATGAATGAATGAATGAAATACGCTGTTTTCCAACAAGGCAACCCAGGGTGCTGACATATAATTGGCTAAACTGGTATCGTGCATATGAAATTTATGTAAACAAAGACAGCGTTCCGGCACGGAAAACCCATTTTCAAAGCAGAATATCTGACTTCAGCATTGTTTTTCAGTTAAACAAGTATGTTCACTTGGGATGTTTCTTAAATATCTGCACACATATTATGGTATTTTTATGCTTTAGAAGAGTCAAAAACTTACATACAGCACCTTTAATCAGGATTCAAGTTACCTTACACCTGAAAGTTTGATTTATTTATTAATTGGGTTCATGTGGAGGCTGACCTGAAATTTGATTGGCCACTTTGAGTGTCAGTCATAAACTCTCAACTGTGATTGGCTGATTATTTAGCGCCCCTGGTGGAGCTTTATTGCTTTGGCAGGAAGAGATCAGACATGAGTCAATTAAGTGGATTACACTGATTTACCTGTACAGCATTGAGAATGTAAGTATATCTAAACCTATAAACCGCAGATTTGCTATCAGCTAAATGTCTAGTTGTCTGGTTAGTGCACTACAAAGACTAAAATCATGATGAGGAGAATCTGACAGTGTTACACACCTACAGTGAGATTATACAGGGGAAATGTGGTGTTTTTATCACACACACTTGCTATTATATATATGTGTGTGTTTGTGTTTACTAAAAATGTGTGCTTACTTAGTTTAGATGGACTCGTGTGTGTTATGTGTGTGTTTACTTAGTTTAGATGGACTCGTGTGTGTGTGTTATGTGTGTGTTTACTTAGTTTAGATGAACTTGTGTGTGTGTTGTGTGTGTGTTTACTTAGTTTAGATAGACTCATGTGTGTGTTATGTGTGTGTTTACTTAGTTTAGATGAACTTGTGTGTGTGTTTACTTAGTTTAGATGGACTCATGTGTGTGTTATGTGTGTGTTTACTTAGTTTAGATGGACTTGTGTGTGTGTGTTATGTGTGTGTTTACTTAGTTTAGATAGACTCATGTGTGTGTTATGTGTGTGTTTACATAGTTTAGATGGACTCATGTGTGTTATGTGTGTGTTTACTTAGTTTAGATGGACTCATGTGTGTGTTATGTGTGTGTTTACTTAGTTTAGATGAACTCATGTGTGTGTTATGTGTGTGTTTACTTAGTTTAGATGAACTTGTGTGTGTGTTATGTGTGTGTTTACTTAGTTTAGATGAACTTGTGTGTGTGTTATGTGTGTGTTTACTTAGTTTAGATGAACTTGTGTGTGTTATGTGTGTGTTTACTTAGTTTAGATGGACTCATGTGTGTGTTATGTGTGTGTTTACTTAGTTTAGATGAACTTGTGTGTGTTATGTGTGTGTTTACTTAGTTTAGATGGACTCGTGTGTGTTTACTTAGTTTAGATAGACTCATGTGTGTGTTATGTGTGTGTTTACTTAGTTTAGATGGACTCATGTGTGTGTTATGTGTGTGTTTACTTAGTTTAGATGAACTTGTGTGTGTGTTATGTGTGTGTTTACTTAGTTTAGATGAACTTGTGTGTGTTTACTTAGTTTAGATAGACTCATGTGTGTGTTATGTGTGTGTTTACTTAGTTTAGATGAACTTGTGTGTGTGTTATGTGTGTGTTTACTTAGTTTAGATGAACTTGTGTGTGTTTACTTAGTTTAGATAGACTCATGTGTGTGTTATGTGTGTGTTTACTTAGTTTAGATGAACTTGTGTGTGTTATGTGTGTGTTTACTTAGTTTAGATGGACTCGTTTGTGTTTACTTAGTTTAGATAGACTCATGTGTGTGTTATGTGTGTGTTTACTTAGTTTAGATGGACTCATGTGTGTGTTATGTGTGTGTTTACTTAGTTTAGATGAACTTGTGTGTGTTTACTTAGTTTAGATAGACTCATGTGTGTGTTATGTGTGTGTTTACTTAGTTTAGATGGACTCATGTGTGTGTTATGTGTGTGCTTACTTAGTTTAGATAGACTCATGTGTGTGTTATGTGTGTGTTTACTTAGTTTAGATGAACTTGTGTGTGTTATGTGTGTGTTTAGTTAGTTTAGATGAACTTGTGTGTGTTATGTGTGTGTTTACTTAGTTTAGATGAACTTGTGTGTGTTATGTGTGTGTTTACTTAGTTTAGATGGACTCGTGTGTGTTTACTTAGTTTAGATGGACTCATGTGTGTGTTATGTGTGTGTTTACTTAGTTTAGATGGACTCATGTGTGTGTTATGTGTGTGTTTACTTAGTTTAGATGGACTTATGTGTGTGTTATGTGTGTGTTTACTTAGTTTAGATGGACTCATGTGTGTGTTATGTGTGTGCTTACTTAGTTTAGATAGACTCATGTGTGTGTTATGTGTGTGTTTACTTAGTTTAGATGAACTTGTGTGTGTTATGTGTGTGTTTACTTAGTTTAGATGGACTCGTGTGTGTTTACTTAGTTTAGATAGACTCATGTGTGTGTTATGTGTGTGTTTACTTAGTTTAGATGGACTCATGTGTGTGTTATGTGTGTGCTTACTTAGTTTAGATAGACTCATGTGTGTGTTATGTGTGTGTTTACTTAGTTTAGATGAACTTGTGTGTGTTATGTGTGTGTTTACTTAGTTTAGATGGACTCGTGTGTGTTTACTTAGTTTAGATGGACTCATGTGTGTGTTATGTGTGTGTTTACTTAGTTTAGATGGACTCATGTGTGTGTTATGTGTGTGTTTACTTAGTTTAGATGGACTTATGTGTGTGTTATGTGTGTGTTTACTTAGTTTAGATGGACTCATGTGTGTGTTATGTGTGTGTTTACATAGTTTAGATGAACTTGTGTGTGTTATGTGTGTGTTTACTTAGTTTAGATGGACTCATGTGTGTGTTATGTGTGTGTTTACTTAGTTTAGATGGACTCATGTGTGTGTTATGTGTGTGTTTACTTAGTTTAGATGGACTCATGTGTGTGTTATGTGTGTGTTTACTTAGTTTAGATGGACTCATGTGTGTGTTATGTGTGTGTTTACTTAGTTTAGATGGACTCATGTGTGTGTTATGTGTGTGTTTACATAGTTTAGATGGACTCGTGTGTGTTATGTGTGTGTTTACATAGTTTAGATGGACTCATGTGTGTGTTATGTGTGTGTTTACTTAGTTTAGATGGACTCATGTGTGTGTTATGTGTGTGTTTACATAGTTTAGATGGACTCGTGTGTGTGTTATGTGTGTGTTTACTTAGTTTAGATAAACTTATGTGTGTGTTATGTGTGTGTTTACTTAGTTTAGATGAACTCATGTGTGTGTTTACTTAGTTTAGATGAACTCATGTGTGTGTTATGTGTGTGTTTACTTAGTTTAGATGGACTCATGTGTGTGTTATGTGTGTGTTTACATAGTTTAGATGAACTTGTGTGTGTTATGTGTGTGTTTACTTAGTTTAGATGGACTCATGTGTGTGTTATGTGTGTGTTTACTTAGTTTAGATGGACTCATGTGTGTGTTATGTGTGTGTTTACTTAGTTTAGATGGACTCATGTGTGTGTTATGTGTGTGTTTACTTAGTTTAGATAAACTTATGTGTGTGTTATGTGTGTGTTTACTTAGTTTAGATGAACTTGTGTGTGTTATGTGTGTGTTTACTTAGTTTAGATGAACTTGTGTGTGTGTTATGTGTGTGTTTACTTAGTTTACATGGACTCATGTGTGTGTTGTGTGTGTGATTACTTAGTTTAGATAAACTCATGTGTGTGTTATGTGTGTGTTTACTTAGTTTAGATGAACTTGTGTGTGTTATGTGTGTGTTTACTTAGTTTAGATGGACTCATGTGTGTGTTATGTGTGTGTTTACTTAGTTTAGATGGACTCATGTGTGTGTTATGTGTGTGTTTACTTAGTTTAGATGAACTTGTGTGTGTTATGTGTGTGTTTACTTAGTTTAGATAGACTCATGTGTGTGTTATGTGTGTGTTTACTTAGTTTAGATGAACTTGTGTGTGTTGTGTGTGTGTTTACTTAGTTTAGATAGACTCATGTGTGTGTTATGTGTGTGTTTACTTAGTTTAGATGAACTTGTGTGTGTTGTGTGTGTGTTTACTTAGTTTAGATAAACTCATGTGTGTGTTTACTTAGTTTAGATGGACTCATGTGTGTGTTATGTGTGTGTTTACTTAGTTTAGATAAACTCATGTGTGTGTTATGTGTGTGTTTACTTAGTTTAGATGAACTCATGTGTGTGTTATGTGTGTGTTTACTTAGTTTAGATGGACTCATGTGTGTGTTATGTGTGTGTTTACTTAGTTTAGATGAACTCATGTGTGTGTTATGTGTGTGTTTACTTAGTTTAGATGGACTCATGTGTGTGTTTACTTAGTTTAGATGGACTCATGTGTGTGTTATGTGTGTGTTTACTTAGTTTAGATGGACTCATGTGTGTGTTATGTGTGTGTTTACTTAGTTTAGATGAACTTGTGTGTGTTATGTGTGTGTTTACTTAGTTTAGATAAACTCATGTGTGTGTTATGTGTGTGTTTACTTAGTTTAGATGGACTCATGTGTGTGTTATGTGTGTGTTTACTTAGTTTAGATGGACTCATGTGTGTGTTATGTGTGTGTTTACTTAGTTTAGATAGACTCATGTGTGTGTTATGTGTGTGTTTACTTAGTTTAGATGAACTTGTGTGTGTTATGTGTGTGTTTACTTAGTTTAGATAAACTCATGTGTGTGTTATGTGTGTGTTTACTTAGTTTAGATGAACTTGTGTGTGTTATGTGTGTGTTTACTTAGTTTAGATGAACTTGTGTGTGTGTTATGTGTGTGTTTACTCAGTTTAGATGAACTTGTGTGTGTTGTGTGTGTGTTTACTTAGTTTAGATAAATTCATGTGTGTGTTATGTGTGTGTTTACTTAGTTTAGATGGACTCATGTGTGTGTTATGTGTGTGTTTACTTAGTTTAGATGGACTCATGTGTGTGTTATGTGTGTGTTTAGTTAGTTTAGATGAACTTGTGTGTGTTATGTGTGTGTTTACTTAGTTTAGATGGACTTGTGTGTGTTATGTGTGTGTTTACTTAGTTTAGATTAACTTGTGTGTGTTATGTGTGTGTTTACTTAGTTTAGATGGACTCATGTGTGTGTTATGTGTGTGTTTACTTAGTTTAGATGGACTCATGTGTGTGTTATGTGTGTGTTTAGTTAGTTTAGATGAACTTGTGTGTGTTATGTGTGTGTTTACTTAGTTTAGATGAACTTGTGTGTGTTATGTGTGTGTTTACTTAGTTTAGATAGACTCATGTGTGTTATGTGTGTGTTTACATAGTTTAGATGAACTTGTGTGTGTTATGTGTGTGTTTACTTAGTTTAGATAGACTCATGTGTGTTATGTGTGTGTTTACATAGTTTAGATGAACTTGTGTGTGTTATGTGTGTGTTTACTTAGTTTAGATAGACTCGTGTGTGTTATGTGTGTGTTTACATAGTTTAGATGAACTTGTGTGTGTTATGTGTGTGTTTACTTAGTTTAGATGGACTCATGTGTGTGTTATGTGTGTGTTTACTTAGTTTAGATGAACTTGTGTGTGTTATGTGTGTGTTTACTTAGTTTAGATGAACTTGTGTGTGTTATGTGTGTGTTTACTTAGTTTAGATGAACTTGTGTGTGTTATTCAATTCAATTCAATTCAATTTTATTTATAAAGCACTTTAAAACAACACAGTTGACCAAAGTGCTAACAATAGAGTGTAAAACAAAAACATGTGTGTGTTTACTTAGTTTAGATAAACTCATGTGTGTGTTATGTGTGTGTTTACTTAGTTTAGATGAACTTGTGTGTTATGTGTGTGTTTTGTTTAGATTAGAGATATTTCTGTAATTCACAAATATTGCTTAAATTATTTCAAATATTGCTTGGTTATTTTCTTTCATTGGTTGAGTTACACACAATATATATATTATTAATTGTATATCATTGCTAAAAATGAATAAATCTTTGATACATTTCCAGTGATTTGCGGAAGACACTGTCAAATGTCATCAGTTCTTTAACCTGAATCTTAATAAATCATGTTTTTGACCCATATGCTGTACACATTTACATAATAAAAATAATTCATGTATACAGTACTTTGCTCTAACTTGGTGAAGATCAGATTTGTGGTCACTGTAATTCCCTTTGTTTCTAAGTTTGTGTGTGTGTGAGGACGAGCACTAAACAACAGCCATCAGGGCACCAGCGGTGTGTGTGACCCCTGGGAACACAGTGGCTTTTTACAGGTGACATCCGTGCGCTGCTGGAGTCCCTGTGGAGCTTTTAGACCCTGTAAAGATCATCTTATCTGGCGTCACACACTCTCAGAGCTTATCCCTCGCTGAAGGCTGGCTGAAAGTGTGTGTGGGCCATTTAAGGCCGGGGTCACAGGAGGAATGAGCTCCATGTTAACATCACACCTGCACTATCAGCACCTCTCACCACCTCTGACCTCTCAAAGTCATCACCAGACCAACATTTTCCTTTAGCGTAGTCCCTTTATTCATCAGGGGAATGAACCGCCAACTTATCCAGCATATGTTTAACATGGCGGATGCCCTTCCAGCTGCAACCCAGTACTGGGAAACACCCCAACACTGCAGGCAATTTAGTTCCTCAATTCCCCTATAGCGTATTTGTTTGGACTGTGGGGGAAAACCGGAGCACCCAGAGGAAACCCACGCCAACACGGGGAGAACATGCAAACTCCACACAGAAATGCCAACTGACCCAGCCGGGACTCGAACCAGTGACCTTCTTGCTTTGAGGTGACAGAGCTAACCATTGAGCCACCGTGACGCCCCCAAAACAAGATTAGTCAAAATAAATTTAGCCAAGAAGCAAAATGGGTTTCAATCCAGAAACTATATTTAAAAAATGTAATGTGAGTATTGTAATGTTCTGACCCCACACTCAGAAATAAAGATACGAGAGCTGTCACTGGGGTGGAACCTTTTTAAAAGGTACACATTTTTACTTGAAGGGTTCTTATTGGTACCTCTAAAGTATATATTAGTACCTACAAATTAAGAGGAACTCTTTTGTACTTTTTAGGTACTTGAGGTATTAATATGGACCATTTAGGTACAAATTTGTACCTTTTCAAAAGATTCCACCCCAGTGACGAATCGCGAACATTTATTTCAAGAGTTCACACTTAGATAATGCTTGACTATATTAGCTAGTTTGGCATGCTGTCCCGGGAGAGAACCCTGAGCTCAGAGATAGGTGAGCCCAAGGCTCCCGCCTGGTCAAATAAGCATTAGGAGGGATACGAGATCAGGTAGTTCTCTATAACCTCCCGAGAATATACCTCCAATTATGTTAGTTTGTACTTAGTAAGTGCTTATGACTTTAACTGTAGTTGCATGTTTTTGAGTGTGGGAGGAAACCGGAGCACCCGGGGAAAACCCACGCGAACACGGGGAGAACATACAAACTCCGCACAGAGATTGTCGACTGGTTCAGTTAGCATTGTACCAACTCAACCTCCTTGCTGTGGGGCAACAGTGTTAACCACTGAACCACCGTGTCGCCCGAATCTAAACTGAGGAGGAGGGAGAAGGGATGGATGGGGGGGGTTCCAAAACGAAGATGAGAAATAAAGTTTAGGCTGGGTGTTTATATTAAATCTGAAATGATCCGATTGGCTAGTTAGTGATTGATGATAGGGATCAGCTGTAGTCAATCCTATCACGTGCTCCTCTCGAAATTAGTTTGTGAAACTTCACTTCTGAGAGTGCATTTGCAGATTTGTTTTCCTTGTTTTAATCACAAAATCTCTTGAGTTTGATGGGGATAGTTCACCCAAAATATGTATTTACTCACTATATTTCCTCTTCCTCAAGGGGTTTCAAACATTTATGAGTTTCTTTTCTCTGTTGAACACTAAACAGGCTATATGCACTGCTAGTGTTGTTCAGCCAATGATAAACTCAAGGTGAAAGCATAATGTGACTATTTTCAATTTCATAAGGTTACTTTTCCAGTAAGTAAGTAATGTGTATTAATATAGCGCATTTCAAGAGTTCACACTTAGCTGATGATCAATAAAGCGTAATTGGCATGCTGTCCCGGGAGAGAGCCCTGAGCTCGTATATCCTCGAGCTTGGGGCTCCCTCCCGTTAGAAGGGCGAGAGGGGAGTTCGAGCTCAGGAAGGTTCTCGAGAACTCCCCCGCTTATCGCCGTGTGAAAAGTGTAAACTAAGGTTGTGTTTAGGTAATAATTTGGTTTAGTCGATTGGCTATGGTGTAAGTTTTTGGACGGTGGGAGGAACCCGGGGAACCCGGGGGAAAACCACACGAACACGGGGAGAACATGAAAACTCCTCACAGAAACGGCAACCAGCTCAATGGGAGGTTTAACTGGTGGCGTTCTTGCTGTGAGGCAACAGTGCTAGTCACTGGGCCGCCGTGTCGCCCTATAGGAAAGGGTGGAAGTAGGGGTGGAAGGAGGGGGGAACTTCGAGACGAAGATAACTGGAGTGAAATCTCTGGTCATTTATAGTGTGTCCGTAATCATCTAATAGGGCAGATTACGGAGCTGATAAGGTGCCAGCCGTGTTGATCATAAGCACGTGATCCTCTCGAAATTAGTTTATAAATAAACCACACTTATCGTGTATGGGCAACGCAGTGGCGCAGTAGGTAGCGATGTTGCCTCACAGCCAGAAGGTCACTGGTTTGAGCCTCGTCTGGGTCAGTTGGCGTTTCTGTGTGGAGTTTGCATGTTCTCCCCGTGTTGGTGTGGGTTTCCTCCGGGTGCTCCGGTTTCCCCCACAGTCCAAAGACATGCGCTATAGGGGAATTGGGTAGGCTAAATTGTCTGTAGTGTATGAGTGTGAATGAGTGTGTATGGATGTTTCCCAGAGATGAGTTGCAGCTGGAAGGGAATCCGCTGCGTAAAAAACATGTGCTGGATAAGTTGGCGGTTCATTCCGCTGTGGCCACCCCAGATTGATAAAACGACTAAGCCAAAAATAAAATGAATGAATGGATGAATTTATCATGTATGGCCATACACCCAAAGCGCTTCACAGTCATGAGGAGGGTCTTTCCACACCACCACCAGTGTGCAGCATCCACTTGGATAAAGCGACGGAAGCCACAGGACAACAGAGCCAGTGCGTTCATCATACACCAGCAATAGGTGGAGTAGAGAGACAGTAATGGAGCCTATTCAGTGGATGGGGATGATTGGGAGGCAATTATGGGTAAGGGCCAATGGATGGAAATTTGGCCAGGTCACCGGGGTTACACCCCTACTCTTTGCTAGAAGTGCAGTGGGATTATTTATGACCACAGAGAGTCAGGACCTCGGTTTAACGTCTCATCCGAAAGACGGTGCTCACTGACTGTATAGTGTCCCTTTCACTATACTGGGGCATTAGGACTCACACAGACCACAGGTTGAGCGCCCCCTGCTGGCCTCACTAACACCACTTCCAACAACAACCTAGTTTTCCCAGGTGGTCTCCCATCCAGGGACTGACCAGGCTCAGCCCTGCTCAGCTTCAGTTAGTAACAGGTCTTGGGCTGCAGGGTGATCTGGCTGTGGCTGCATCGATGTTGTAATGTCATTCAAATAAATGCCATTCAGTTAAATAGACTTAAGCTTTCATTTAGTTGTTCAAGCGTAAAACGAAATGAAAGCGCCGTCAGGATCAGCAGGCGAGTGCAGAAACTCCATTGAAAATACTGGGGTACAATAAACCGTCATATTTTAAAGACATGGCGGGGGGAAATATAATGTAATGCAGAGCTTCTTGTACATCCTGAGACCCACTTTATATCATGCATCTATCAGACAATGAAGATCACTAATGTTAAAGAAACCAAATCCTAAACATGCTTCATAATGGAAAGACGGTTCACCGGAAGCGAGGGGGCTGGCTGGCTGAAAATTCAAGTCTGTGCATATACCAGCCTGGTGAAAGGGGTGGTTCTGTTTTTCTCAAAAACCACCTAGTAATGCCCTAACAGCCACCTAGCAACCACTCAAAACACACTAACAACAATCTAACCACACCTTAGCAACCACTGAAAACACCCTAGCAAATGACTAGCAAGAAACATCCTAATCTATTCTAGAAGCATGCTAACCTATATGTAGTTATCAATCTATGCCAGGTGTTTCAAACTACTTCAGTTGTTTAATCTTTAAAACTACTTCGAACTTTCAGGCTAGGCTTTCTCAAGCCACCGTAAAGTTTGTCTACGGACTTTACTTTTCTAGCTGTGAGGTTTAGATACTGCATTTTAGTGGCATTTTAAGCACTATTTTCGCAGGATTAGCTTGTCGGATGGTCATCATAAGCACACTTTTTGATGTACCAAAAACATTTCTTAAAATTTTGAATACAGTCGGCGCAATAGCCTAGTGGTTAGCGCGCTGACATATGGTGCAGTAGCACTTCAGGGCGTGCAGAGTTCGAATCCCGGCTCGAGGACATTTCCCGTCCCTACCCCCTCTCTCTCTCCCACTTCACTTCCTGTCTGAAATGCTGTCCTATCCACTTAATAAAGGCCAAAAATAAATCTTTAAAAAAAAAAAAAATTTTGAATACAGAAATATGAAAACAAGACTTATTTTTAAAATACAAACTTATCATAAATTATTAAAAAATAGGAATCTGTTCAAGTTTTAAATTAAAAACTCTAGCCTACTGTCATTTATTAGGCAAATAACAAACTGAGCAGCACATTTAACTGTCCTCAGTCAGATTTTGGGACGTCGAATTTCAGAACGGGAAGTCATGCCGCGCCAAATTCAGCGCTCCGAATTCTGTACCGACTGCCAATATAGGATTTTGCTTGGTCTTAAAGGCTTTTTCAATGGGTTGTTTCAGAATTTATCATGGCATAGCAGTCAAAATAGGACAAATGAGCTCATGTATGGGACAAATTCAAGACCTTTGTCAGTGAGGGGTGGGTCTTTCGAACTCACCCTGGCTACGGGCCTGTTTACACCATTGGTTATTTGAAAAAATAGCTGTAACCATTCACTTCTATAGTGGGAAAAACAAATACTATAATAGTCAATGGTTACAGGTTTTCAACATGTTTCAAAGTATCTTCTTTAGTGTTTGCCACAAGTAAAGAGTAAATAAATGATGAGTGAACTATTTAATTAAAGTCTTAATTGTCAAGTATATGTATCTTGATTGAAATATTTGTTAAGATCCTCAGCAGAAGATGATTTCTTCCCTCTTGCTCCCAAAGCAAAAATCACTCCTGCACACGACTCAATTCCCCCGGCATGCATCACTGTCAAATTTATGAGCTTCCACTCGATGATCGATTGACTGACATTTCCCATGATCCTCTGCTTTGAGCGGGGATTGTGTTAATCTATTTTAATGAATGCAAAACAACTAATGGCGACTCGGCGTCTCATAATGAGATGAGGAAGCTTATGTACTTTAGCCCTTTAAATTCACAAGGCAGAGGCCTGTGAGCTATATCAAACCCCTTTCCGGGTTGATCAAACACACACATGCACACACTCAAACACACACACACACACACAGGCGGATCATGAACTCAGAGAGCAGATCAGGTCAACAGGACAATGCTGAATGTCATTTCCAATGAGCGCTTTGGCCTTTTTAATAGGAACTTTTCCAGCTCCACAAGCCGCTTTTGGAGTGTCTGATGAATTAGCATGCTCTTCTGCTATTTTCCCTTTCTTCCCCCAAACGTGAGTGAACTGTTTTGTGTAAATGCAAAGCAGAGGTGAGGCGGATGCTAATGGCTGCGTGTCTGTGAGAGCCTCTTTATCCTGCGCGTCTGCTCACTTTAAAAGGTTTAGATTTGCATCCCTGGAGACCCCGAGCACTCAAAACTCATTCACTTTAACATACGGGCACACCGGAGAGCCTCTTCAACCCTCTTATTGCTCTCGAGAGCACACACACACACACACACATATGACAAACACACATGCACACTGCAGCCGCTACCTGCCATACCTACATGCTTTCATTTAATAAAGCTCAAAAGTCAACACGAGCCTGTTTACTTTCTTAACACACCTTATTTGTCACAAATCACCGGTGCACATTGTGCGAAATCAAGTGCACACTCATTCACTACTGTTTCTAGAAGTAAACAGGTTTCATGTTGAACACACACACACACACACTGTCATTCTGCATGCAACCACACACACATGACACAGATGCATACATTATTATATACACATATATACAGGTGTGATTTTATACTGAAGCTCAAACACATCAGGTTTGGATCTTCAGTCAGCCCTGTTGTCCCCTTATTTGTGTATTATTGAATAGCACAGACTCCGATCTGACCATCTATATTATATATATGCTCGTATTTTTAAACATTATGTTTATAAATCAAATCTTTCTGCACTTCTCTTTCTCCGTTTTGTGACATGCATCACCTCTGTGAGTGTAAAGTGCTACAACAGATTATATAAAAACAATTAATGCAATCATACATCCACCCAAACACAGCACACTTTCACCTTTTATGCACTTATCATAGAGGAAAATCTGATTAGAAGGGATAGTTCACTCAAAAATGAACAGTTCCTCATGATTTACTCTTCCTCATGTGGTTTTAAGAGTTTCTTCTGCTTTGTGACAGACAAAATAAAGTAACAGTAGAGCATAATATGAAATGATACCCTCTGTTGAACACAAAAGAAGATGATTTGAAGAATGCTGGTTCTTGGCACCCATTGACTTGAGTTAGGAAGTCAGTGGGTACCAGCTATCAGCATTCAACAGAGGGCTGTGCAATATAGTCAAAACAAAGAGGTTTATCATTTAAGTCGAATTAAGTGACATGGTGGCTCAGTGGTTAGCACTTTCACCTCACAGCAAGAAGGTCACTGGTTCAAGCCCTGACTGGATCAGTTGGCATTTCTGTGTCGATTTTGCATGTTCTCCCTATGTTGGCGTGGGTTTCCTCCGAGTGGAAACCCACATAAATGAGTGTGTATGGATGTCTCTCAGTTCTGGGTTGCAGCAGGAAGGGCATCCGCTGTGTAAAACATATGCTGGATACAGTAAGTTGGCGGTTCATTCCACTGTGGCGACACCTGATAAATAAAGGGACTAAGATGAAGGAAAATGAATCATTTCGTATTGTGCTCTATTGCAGGGGTTCTGGAGGGCTGTTGTCCTGCAGATTTTAGCTCCAACTTGCCTCAACACACCTGCAAGGATGTTTCTAGAAAGCCTAGTACAGGGGTGTCCAAACTCGGTCCTAGAGGGCTGGTGTCCAGCTTATTTTAGTTCCAACACCAAATAGACACACCTGAACCAGGTAATCAAGCTCTTTCTAGGTATACTAGAAACTTCCAAAGAGGTGTGTTGAAGAAAGTTGGAGCTAAACTATGCAGGACACCGGCCCTCCAGGACTGAGTTTGGACACCCCTAGCCTAGTAAGAGCTTGATCAGCTAGCCCAGGTGTGTCTGATTGGGGTTGGAGCTAAAATCTGCGGGACACCGGACCTCCAGGAGCGAGATTGTGAACCTCTGCTCTATTTTTTAATTTGTGATGTCACAAAATACATTGTGTTTCCCAGTGATGGGTTGCAGCTGAAAGGGCATCCACTGCTTAAAACATATGCTGGATAAGTTGGTGGTTCATACTGCTTTGGTGACCCCAGGTTAAAAAAAGGTCTAAGCCGAAATAAAAATGATCGAATGAATGATTGAATGAACAAAATGCATTGTTTACTGTAATTCATTCATTTTCAGCTTAGTCCCTTTATTAATCTGGGGTTGCCACAGTGGAATGAACCACCAACTTATCCAACATATGTTTTTTAAGCAGCGGATGCCCTTCCGGCCACAACTTTACTGTAATACTTTTTAGAATTGATATGTCTGCAATATTACACGCCATTACATGGATGCAGACAGAAACATGAATAACAGCATCATGAGAAAGATGCAATCTTGAAAGTACAACATTTACATTTGGCATTTAGATATTTTAATCATTTAATATTGCTAAATCTTTAATCAAACTTTATGTTGGACTTGTGTACTAGTTATTAAAAAGTGTTTTATATGTTATTAACATTTTAATTTTAATATTGCCAAATCAATAATTTATCCCTGAAGTTTTAAATAAAGTGATAAATATGATCACATACAAATGAGCACATTTATGAGTATATAGTTTTCCTTTAGATGTAGTAGAGGATAGTATCATAAAGGTGAGTATAATCGATTCAATTTACAGAAATGCTACTATATGTATATCGTGATATACAGTAGTCAGCATTAAAGTGGATCATCACCTTTCATCAAAATTGTCCTTAAACAATTGAACAACTCCTATTTTTGTTCTAGGACAATTTTCAAAAATATTTTTGATTTACTTCTAGTGTTGACTACTGTATATCATTCTCGTGATGTGAGATTTAAGTCAATTCTCATGCCCATATCAAATTCGCCATGCCCATGTCAAAGCTCAAATCAAGTAAGAAACTCAAATAAGTTTAAGAGTAACTTCACTTTTCTGATTTTGATTGTAATGCACTAATGTGCACCTTTTGTGAAGCTGCTTTGAAACAATGATTATTCATTCATTCATTTTCTTTTCGGCTTAGTCCCTTAATTAATCTGGGGTCGCCACAGCAGAATGAACCGCCAACTTATCCAGCATATGTTTTACACAGCGGATTCCCTTCCAGCTGCAACCCACCACTGGGAAACATCCATATACACTTATACACTCATACACTAAGAACAATTTAGCCTACCCAATTCTATAGTGCATGTCTTTGGAGTTGTGGGGGAATCCGGAGCACCCGGAGGAAACCCACGCGAACATGGGGAGAACATGCAAACTCCACACAAAAATGCCAAATGAGCCAGCCGAGGCTCGACCTTCTTGCTGTGAGGCGATCGTGCTACCCACTGCGCCACCGTGCAGCCCTGAAACAGTAATTATTGTTTAATAAACTTGAATTAATAAGTAAATGATGACATAATTATCATTTTTGCATGAACTATCCCTTTAAAGATGGTAAAGTGTGTACTGCAGTCTGATTTGCAGCGTCATGATTTGAGTATTTGTAGAACTTTAAGTGATGGATGTCAATGGGTCAATCTTTGTTTTCTAATTGCTCACACATCCACACACATAGACCTGTGTCACCAGAACACAATATACCGCATGCACACACACACACACACACACACACGCGCGCGCACGCGCCGCCACTCATCGGGTGGAGCGAATGTTCTTGTACTGGCAGAGCAGCAGCTGTTTGAAGGTCTTTTTGAAGGTGATGTTGCACAGGGCGTAGCAGGCCGGGTTGATGGTGCTGTTGATGTAGCAGAGCCAGTATCCGATGGTCCACACCGTGTTGGGGATGCAGCTAGAGCAGAAGGTGTTGATCAGCACCATCACGTTGTAAGGCGTCCAAGTAGCCACGAACGCCACCAGGATGGCCATGATGGTGCGCGTCACCTTCTTTTCCCTGGAGGACGGGGCTTTTTTCTTTTTGGGCGGCTGTTTGGTCATCTTCACGATTTTCCTCGCCACGTGGTTCTGCCTTTCGACTGCCGGCACGATCTCCACCGTCGCATTTGAAGGCGCATAACAATCTCCTTTTGGTGATTTGGTGATGATCTTGATGCATGTTAGTTTGGATCCGCCACTTTTGGCGCGATGCCTTGTTGAAGCCTGGCTGTCATTGGCTGCTGCTGCTGATGGTGGCGCCGCCTCTTCTTTTTGATTGGTTACAGCACCACTTCCTGAAGTGGAGTCATTAGAGCTTTCCTTCTCCTCTGCAGGAATGCAATTTGCTTGTCCTGCTTCTTCCGCTTCTCCACTCGCCGTAGATGGCGCTTTGCCGTTCTGTAGCTTGGCATCATGTTGGTTAATAGTGTCGTCTGTTAGCTGGGTCTGTCCTCGATCTGTTTCTTCAGCTGTCAGGTTGTTGTTGGTGGGTTTGTTGGCTGAGTTTTCACGGATCTGATTGGACGAGGCTACATCAAGGTTGCCGCCTGATGGCTTGCGGTTGTCTTTCTTGACACGACTCTTGCTGGCGCGGGAAACCTGCCAGTAGAGCACCATCATGATGATGACGGGCAGGTAGAAAGCAGCTATGGCTGTGCCAAAAGTAACCGCGGCATTGGAGAAGAACTGAATGTAGCACTCCTTCTCTGGCACCGTGCGCCCGCCGACGATAAACTGCCAGAACAGGATGGCCGGAGCCCAAAGGATGAACGACAGCACCCATGCCGCTGCAATCATCATTCCTGCCATCTTCGTGGTCCTCTTGACTGGGTAGCTGAGTGGCTTGGTGACACAAAAGTATCTATCGAAGCTGATAATCAGCAAGTTCATCACAGAGGCATTGCTAACAACATAATCCAGCGCCAACCACAAATCACACACAACCGGGCCCAATGGCCAATATCCGATTACAATATAGACTGTGTATAAGTTCATAGAGCAAAGGCCAATGATGAGGTCAGCGCAGGCCAGGCTGAACAGAAAGTAGTTGTTGACGGTCTGCAAACTCCGGTTTACCTTGATGGAGAGCATGACTAGGATGTTCCCGATCACAGTCACCAGACTCAGCGATCCGGCCACCAGTACAATGAACACCACCTCCACTGTCTTATAGGGACTCTCGTCCACCGTCTCCATGGTCTCGTTGCCGTCTGAGGCATTCCAGAAGGTGAAGTTTATTGTATCCATGGTGAGCTCGCTCATGTACAGCCGCTCAGATCGCTATGGGCAGGACGTGTGACTTCTGAAACCTACACAGAGGAGAGAGAGAGAGATTTATTTTTGTGTTAGTCAAGTCAAGTCGAGGTTTATTGTTATTCCGCTACATGTGTGGACATACAGAGGAACGAAATGTTGTGTCTCGCAGGACAACGGTGCTACATAAATTAATCATAAATGCAAACACAACACTGGACATAAGAGCTATTTTAAAAAACCTATGCATAACTAACATACAGTAGTATAATCCGCTTGTTAAGTCGTGACGTATGGAATACTGTTTCCGAGTCCAAGCCGCTCCTCATTTGAATTGAGAAAATATTCGTTTATGGATCATTTTTAGTCCTAACGTATATCGTGTTTTTGAAGTTTTTTTCCTCGCCACTGGCTTGCTTGGTTTGGGACTTGTGGAGCTGCGCATCGATGGATTTGCTCTTCAGTGTTTGGATTTTCAACTTCAACTCTGAAAACTGAACTGACACAGTTTACATTTACTTTAATCTTCTATGTGAAGCTGCTTTGACACAATCTACATTTTAAAAGCGCTATAGAAATAAAGATGAATTAAAAATTAAATTGATTTAAAGTGAATTTTATATAAAATCATGGTGTACACATCAGTCTCTGGACTTGCTGCATTACAAAAACCAAAATTTTAACAACTTCTAAAAAATTAATCACTTACTGGTCATCTGATATTAGGCATGGGTACTGTATATATTTATATATTGCGATCGTGATTTTCTAAAGTAGTACAGGGCTTTGTAAATGTTTATTATTACCATTTAATGAGTCTCCCCATACAGTTTTGATAGAGCGCTTGGTTGTTTACAGAAACAAATCTTGATTTTTTGAGAAATGGTTTTTAAATTATATTTTTTTTATTAGTCAATTATTAGATGACAATGGTACATTATATTCATTTTCTGAGTTTTCTAAAAAGCTAAGTTTTGAACCCTCGGTAAAGGAATACAGCACATTAATTAATGCCATTCCCAATGGTTTAAAAACTTTATTAAAAGGAATACAAACTTTTACTTTGGATCCTACCTATAGACCAAACAACCCAATCTCAATAGAAGGGATATCAATAGTTGATGATAAATTTAATAATCGTATAATGCTGAATTTTTTTAACCATAAACCAATTCCAGCTTCTTCTTTTAAATGGCTGGCCACATATAACATAAATTGGGACGCTACTTGGAATCTTCCACATAAATATTTGCTTACTAACAAAGTAAAATAAATTACATATAAAATATTACATAGATGTTATCCTTGTAATAGCTTACTTAGTAAATATATGAAAGATACTGAAAACAAATGTACGTTTTGTGATTTGGAAGAAACCATTCATCTTTTTTGTGAATGTACTTGTGTAAAATTATTTTGGACGGAACTACATATCTATCTCTCAGAAAAGACAAATGTTGATATTTGTTTAAATACTTTTGACATAATTTAAACTCTAAATCTTGCATTCAGTACATTGTTCATCTTTTTATCATAATGGGTAGGTTTTTTATTCACAAGTGTACATTTTTGGAAAAAATCCAATTCTCTATTTTTTTTAATTGACTATAAGTCATATGTTTTGACTTTAGTGGGCATAAAAAACAAAAAGTCTTTCAAAAGTAAAAAATGTTTTTCAATGTATAAACATATATGATTTTCCCTCTGGTCTCTGTTTTTTTATTTTATTTTATTTTTATTATTTTTATTTGTTTTATTTTTAGTTTTTCCTTCTTTTTTTTATTCTTTAAATTGTATTATGCAGATTGTAACAACATCTCAATTTTTATTCTAATGTTCCAAGGTTCTGCAATCTATTGTTAAATGTTATTGAAACCAATAAAAAAAAAAAAATAGAGCGCTTGGACCCGGAAGCCGCTTTACGTGACCTCACACTTAACAAGCGCATTATTTCTCAGCTCAGCTCAACTTCTTTATTTATAATAAACTGCAAGATGAATTGCCCAAAGTGCTTTGCATAACACAGAAATGTAAAATATTCATAACAAGGACTACTAAGTCGAATATTAAATTAAATTAACATTCCACAACAAGCATTTTTTATAGTAGATCGAATGCTGATCAATTTTGTTTTCAAGTGTGACCTAAAAACCTCTAAAGTGTCTCTCGAATGTACAGAGGAAGACCCTTCTGTGATTTTGGTCCTACCACAGCAAATGCACGGTCACCTTTTGATTTCTTTTTGGACCTTGGAAGTGTCAACAATGACTGATTACTAGGCCCACACGGAATCTGCGCGCGCAGAATTCCGCAGATTTTCCGCAGAACTCCGCAGATTTTCCACAGAATTCCGCAGATTTTTAGCCCATCATTAATTCTGTTTATTTACTTGAGTAAATGTGTGTAAATCTGAATTTATTCAGTTTTTAAATTACACATATTTCACATATTAAGGTTTTAGTTATGAGCCTCCCAAAATAATTCCGCAGAAATCCGCAGATTTTTACCAAAATTCTCCGCAGAAATTGCAAAAAACATCCGCAGATTCCGTCTGGCCCTACTGATTACCTTTAATATATTAGAGGTGTTATCTGTTTTCATTCTTTTTTTTTCTTGTAATTTTTTCATTTACTGTATGTTTTATTAGGGTGGCATGGTGGCGCAGTGGATAGCAGTGTCGCCTTACAGGAAGAAGGTTGCTGGTCTGAGCTTCGGGTGGCTCAGTTGGCATTTCTGTGTGGAGTTTGCATGTTCTCCCCGTGTTGGTGTGGGTTTCCTCCGGGTTCTCTGGTTTCCCCCACAAGTGAATTGAGTAAGCTAAAATTGTCCATAGTGTATGTGTGTGAGTGAGTGTGTATGGGTGTTTCCCAGTGATGGGTTGCAGCTGGAAGGGCAGCCGCTGCCTAAAACATATGCTGTTTTGTTGGCAACATAATTTGGCGGTTCATTCCTCTGTGGCGAACCCAGATTAGTAAAGGGACTAAGTCGAAAAGAAAACGAATGAATGAATGTATGTTTTATTAGGGTGACATGGTGGCGCAGTGGGTAGCGCTGTCACCTCACAGCAAGAAGGTTGCTGGTTTGAGCCCAGGGTAGTCAGTTGGCGTTTCTGTGTGGAGTTTGCATGTTCTCCCCATGTTGGTGTGGGTTTCCTCTGGGTGCTCCGGTTTCCCCCACACATCCAAGCACATGTGCTATAGGGGAATTTGGTAAGCTTAATTGGCTGTAGTGTATGTGTGTATGTCCTGGTCCACCAGGTTGGGGGTTGAGCGTTGGGCTAATGACACACCTCGTAAAAATGAGATGTTACAAATCACCAACATGGTGTGGCTAAATATCAACTTCAATATAAACAGCCCTGGCAGTAAGTAAGTAAGTATGTTTTATTAATTTGATGATGTTAATATTAGTGCTGGGCAAAGATTAATCGTGATTAATCGCATCCAAAATAAAAGTTTGATTTGAAACAATATGTGTGTGTGTGTGTGTGTATTATATTTATTTATTATGTATATGTGATACACACACATGAACATGAATTATACACAAAATTATACGAAACAGTTTGGTTACACAGACATTTAAATTTATATATAATTTGTATCATATACATATATGTTTTATATCTAAATTAACCTTTTCTCATGTGTACATGTGCATGTCTGTGTGTGTATTTTTATAGTGAGAGAGAAGAGTTTTAGTATGATAAATTATTGAGACTTTCAGATTAGCACAAGTTGACCTCCCCCAAAAATAACATATTTCATATATATTACATATTTTGCATATTATATTTTGTTTATGTAGCCACCATAACAGTCTGCAGTGCACTGTGGCAGGCAGTAATAATGTACTGGTAATACATAACAAATACCTTGCAGTAGGCCTAAAATAAAATGAACTAAAATAAAATATGTAAAAAATAAACTTTGTTGATAAGGAAATGTTTGATTTTGTGTACTTAAATTAAAGTGCAAAATCCTAATACCTTTAGCCTATAGAAATATATAAAAATTTAAAAATGAAAAAAGGACTAAAGAAAGTTGCTAATAATAACACTATTTTATCATTGTACCATTTTGTTACGTTTTAAAACACATTTAGACAAGTAGTGGAAATCATTATTAGTTGAGAATTTGCTAATATGTAATATTTAAAACATTACAAAGTCATTGTTTCCTTTTTATAACAATTTTAAAATTTAGTTTATTCAGTTTAATGTTAATTGCTGAAATATTTAAAATTCCTGATTTATTTAAATGTGAAAATAATAATAAAAAATAAATACATTATTTTCGCGCTGAAAGAACAAAGAGCTTCCGCCCGGAGAATCGGCGCGAAGCGCTTGAGGCAAGGTGAGCCATATAACCACGGTCATCATAACCTTATGAGGTTACTTCACCGTAAGCTTTGAGGTAATAATTTTGGTTTGTAAAATTAAAAATGATCGAATAATTAGCTAAATAAACTCGGTTTCCGGCTCCAGCTCTGCTCGACGGTAATTATTACAGTAAGTGTGTGTTTTAATACTTTCCAGCTGTGAAGAAAATAAGTGGAAAATTTGCCGTGTCACTGTCACCATGTCAGTATCATTGTTCGCTTTTTCGGGTTTTTATTGATGTCTAAATACTTCGTTTGTTAAATTTAACGATAAGTGCTGAAATAATGTTTCTATACTCGATGTAGTACATATTAAAATAATTAAAATCATATTTTTATATTATTTTCGCACTGAAACAATGACGCGCGCTCCCGTCAGGTGGATCGGCGGGAAGCGCATGAGGTAATTAACATTGAGTTTACCTCACGATAAGCTGGAGACAGAATAATATCGATTTTAAAGTGAAAAATAACCTTATAAACTGCAAAATTAACACAGTGAGGACATCTGTTCTTGTTAACAGGTGGTAAGGTAATTCCACAGACTGAAGACCGTGTTCACCTAAGGGAACTCGTGAAATTCGTGGATATTTCCCGAGAAGAGGCATATTTTCCGGCTCCAGCTCTTCATGGCGGTAATTATTACAGTAAGTGTGTGCTTTAAAACATTTTATATATGAGAAGTTATTACAGTAAGTGCGTTTTTTGTACTACTTTCCATCTTTGAAGTAAGTTTAACGGAACATTTCCTGTCAATATGCTGCAAAGTCATCAATTTAATTTGTATTGCTATTTAAATATGTCATTTATTCAATTTAATGTTTAGTGTTGCATTAATGTTTCGATACTCGATGTTGGAAATAGTAAAATATATTTAAAAATATGATTAAACTATATTATTTTCTCACTAAACGATCAACGCGCTTCCGCGTCCGGAGAAACCGCGCGAAGAACCTGAGGTAACCGAAGTTTACCGCACGATAAGCTTGTGGCGTGATAAACTTGATTTTAACAGTTAAAATAACCATATAAATAGCTTAATGAAGCCAGTGAGAACTTCTGTTCTTGTTAACAGAAAGCCGTGAGGTAATTCAGCGGACAGAAGACGGCGTCCACCTGAGGGGAACTCGTGAAACTCATGGATCTTTCCTGAAAAGCGGCGTATTTTGCAGCTCCAGCTCTGTACTTTAGTAATTATTACAGTAAGTATGTGTTTTAATACTTTCCAGCTGTGTATTTCACACAGAGTCCGTCAAAACTTCACTGGGATGTCTTGGTTTGAAAGGCAGAAACTCATATTCAAGTCACATATCATGAAATATGAGTTAATCTGGTTAGTATCCATGGAAACGGAGGGCGAGTTTAAATTAGTAGTCATTCAATATCGTAAATGAACACAGAAACTGAGTATTTTGGCCATTTTCAATGATCACACACTCGTAAATCTTATAAATCTTGTTAGAGTGCCTTCACGTCAATTAAAATGTGAAGGGTATGATTTCAGCTAATGTGAATAATGAAACGTGTGAAATGAAGTGAAAGAGAAATTTTAAGCACTGCTTGAACTTGAAAGCATTCGTAGCTTTCAACTTCTGCTTTAAAGTCAACAGCACAGGCGCTTGTCTGATCCATCTCCAGCATTCAATTATTACACCGGCTCCTTGCTTCAGTCCTGCTTTATGTATACACTGTCAAGAGCTGTTTGTGGCTCTTAGAAAGGTTCTGGAGTTGACTTATACCCTTCTCTGGGGATTGAATGTTTTATAATGTGTTTTCAGCTCGCCGTATTTGGTTTCTGGCTTGTTTACAGCGCAAGCACAGAATTACAGAAAGTTTTCTGTAGACTGTATTGTTAAATCTCATGAAAACACGTCCAGGTTACATCATTTCAGCCTAAAAGCAGACAAACTAGTAAATATATTTTGCACAGAATAGGAAATTTATGTTTCTTTGATAACATGAGTGGACTGGATTAGTATGAACTAGCTGAAAAATACTTGCAAAACATTTATTAATGTCAGTTAATGCACTTTCAACTTTTAGTTACAAAGTTACAAATGCATAATTGAACGTTTTATGTTGTAACTTTGTTTCTTTTAGTAATACAATGTGTTACTGTGTCGAAATAAAAGTATCTGCAGTGCAAAAGCTTTTTAATTCAATGCAAATTGACCATTTATATTATTGTTACAGGCGTCACAGTGAGTTGCACGACTGCCTCACAGCAAGGTCGCTGGTTCGAGCCTCGGCTGGGTCAGTTGGCATTTCTGTGTGAGTTTGCATGTTTTCCCCGTGTTGGCGTGGGTTTCCTCTGGGTGCTCCAGTTTCCCCCACAAGTCCAAAGACATGCGGAACATGTGAATTGGGTAAGCTAAATTGTCGGTAGTGTGAATGAGTGTGTATAGATGTTTCCCAGTGATAGGTTGCAGCTGGAAGGACATCCGTTGCGTAAAACATGTGCTGGATAAGTTGGCGGTTCATTCCGCTGTGGCGACCCAAGATTAATAAAGGGACTAAGCCAAAAAGAAAATGAATGAATTATTGTTACACGCACACACACATATATGTGTTCAGATGCAAAAGTCATAAATGGGAAATGACTGAACTTTAGAAAAGTCATTTTAGAGGAAAATTTCAGATGGCACTAAGGCCTTTGCATCTGAATATATTTCAGACATTTATATTTAATTATTTCGAGTGTATGTGTGTGTGTATATATATATATATATATATATATATATATATATATATATATATATATATATATATATATATATATATACAGTGTTTCCTCCAGGATTTTTTCCAGCTGTGGCGGCAGGCCTTTTTTTACACAGATCTGCCAACTATTTCAAAGACAAATATTACACGCAGTATTACAAGTCGAGATAGCATTCATGTAATACGAGCATGCGAATCTCTGCTTGCGCGCCAATTTCCTCCGCTCATGCACAGAACTTCTTGCACGCACTCAAATTTACACGTTCAAGTGCAGATCTTCTTGTGCGCTCTCCAGTAAGCGCTGCTGAAGTGCAATTTAGTGCGCTTTTGTGTGTTTTGCGACATTAATGCGTCCTGAAGTAAAGTAAAACGGCTATAAACTCCAGCAAGATAAAGTCATTGTATGCAGAGCCATTGACCTTTATCAATAAAGTATACTTATGGAAACTGTGTTCATCTTAACTGAAAGCTCTGCGGTGTTTGCTGGACTCACGCACCTGTCAGTCAGTCTGTCAGAGAGTCAGTCAGCATGTCACCTTAAAGGGTAAACAAATAGCGCACAGCACTACTACGGTTACAGAAAAGTTTGCGCTGTTTACCTCTAATATGTTCTAATATGCGATTATAATCCGGTATAAAAAAACACGACTAAATGTTTTAAATGAGAAGCTGTAATGTAGCCGTGGCGGGATGAATTTTGGCGTGGCGGCCCGCCACGGATGAATGAATGTAGCGGAAACCATGTATATATATATATATATATATATATATATATATATATATATATATATATATATATATATATATATATATACACATACATACATATACATACAGTGTTCAGCATATATGCGTACACCCCTCACAAATCTCTCTTAAATTCATATTTTTAACAGGAAGCTCTACAATATTATATTTGTGCATATACATTAGATTAGTCAGTACTGAAACCAATTCTGGAGCTCATTTAACAAAATAACTTACGATAACGGTCCAAAAAACTAATACAGCCATATTTATGTTCGAAAAAAAATTAAATACAAATTTTAAAAAAAGGAAAAATCAAGAGAAGCTAGTTTTTTTTTTACAAATTTAGTTAAAATTTTGTAGGTTGTAATTTTGTTTACAATATTTTGCTTGAATATATTGCCCAGTGACGGGTTGCAACTGGAAGAGCATCTGTTGCGTAGAACATATGCTGGATAAGTTGGCGGTTCATTCCGCTGTGGTGACCCCAGATTAATAATGGGACTAAGCCGAAAAGAAAATGAATGAATGCTTGAATTTAATTGTATTATCTTTCCATTTCTAAATATGTTTGGTGACTATCATATTATTTTAATAAATATATCTGTTTAATAAATCTGTATGTTTAAATCCACCAAAATACATTGCCTATTTTCACTGAGAAATGGAGAAAAATATTCAAAGAATTTTCAAAATGGGCTGTACTCAATTATGCTGAGCACTGTATAATTGCATTAATACATCCCATATAAATGCATAATTTCTTCATATTTGTTTTGCAGTAAGTTGCAGTTAGAGGACATTTTTTTCATAGTCATGAAAATAATGTCAGAGGCACAATATCTTAATGGTCCCCAAAATAGAAAGCACTGACATTTGTGCATCATGCATGACTGCACACAACAGGTTGTATGAATTCAGAGTTGCTTCTGTAACCTTACAGTGGTTTGATCCTTTAGACTGAAGATATAAGAAAAAACGACAAATTGGGACTGTCAGTTTAATCTCCTGCTTCTGGCTCAGTCGTGCCTTTCCTCTTTGTATTAAAAATCAGGATTAGAGAAAGGAACGGTTCCCATATGAGCGCCTGGGGGCAAAATTAACCTAATGCTTGTCTGTCTCTCTCTCTCTCTCTGCCTCTCTCTCTCTCTTTCTCTGTGAATGTGAATAGATACGAGTCCGGTAATGGTGATTAGAGGGAAGAGGTTATCAGTCTTACAGAGCGACGGTTCACTCTGTTTTTCTCCATTAAAATGCTGCCTTATTTGCTGCGTTTCCCCCCGAACAGCCGCTGAATAACCAGAGAGAATTCACTTATCTCCAGTGCCAGAAAGCCCTAATCATGGCGTTAGCTACGGCACTAAGCCAAACTAATCCCTATAAAAACGCTCATGTCCAGCAATCTGTGTTTTTAAGAGGCAGACGGCAACAATGCAGACGAGGCCACTGTGTCTGCGGGGAGGAGTCAATAACCGCAACACGACACATCACTGCCGCTACAGGCTTTCTGCCCTCCAGTGCATACACACACACACTGCTATGGCTCTGTTCCAGTGCCCTGCATGCTGTCTATATAGTCAGCAGCCTTCTAGTGCGTTCTAATTAAAACAACAGCTTAGGAACGCCACATCTTTAAATAACTGCATAACTTACAACTAAATAAAATACAATTTGCAAATCTATACAGTTTACAAAATCTTTAAAATGTATATAATGTATCGATTTGCAAATCTACAATGTTTTGTAATCATGTTCTATACAAAACACTAATTTTATACAATTGTTTCTGCCAATAGTGTGGGTTGCTGTGCATTCTGGGATCACTTCATCCATGAAGGACGCTTTTGGTGCTGCTTCAAGTTTGACCCTGAAGTTACAGGTATATTTTGCATTTACACTGTAAAAACTGATTTTTCAAACTAGTAAAGAAAGATTATTAGAGAAAATAGTTTCAAAACTTTAACATTAAATTCGACATTCTGTTTGCAGGGTGTCCGTGGGGTCTTAAAAAGTCTTAAAATCTCTTCAATTAAACTTTTAGGCCTTAAGAAGTCTTACATTTAGAGAAATATTGTCTTGTAGGTCTTAAATAATTTTAAACGGGTCTTAATTTTCTTTTATGTAAAGCTACCCAATCGATTCAACACATATCCAATCACCAACAATACATTTCAATAAAACTTTTAGCAAAACTCTGTAATTAATACTACATACATTTAGTTTATTTACATTTTTATTTTTAAAGAAGTTTTTTTAAGTTAGTATTTATACAACTAGGGTCTGCTTGTTTTGACATGTTGATTTAAATATGTGGCTAAGAAGTAACTAACTAGAATTCATTTTTAATTAGTTCAGCCCTATATAAATCTAAAATTTGATTCTTGATGGTCTTAAAAATGTCTTAAAGTCTTGACTTGGTGAAACCTGCAGAAACCCTGTGTTTGCCATCTGCGTTTTTCTTTTAGCAATTTCTGCGTCAAAGTAAACATTTTAGGAACAGTATTGGGTGTAATTAATTATAAATGAACTAATTACTGAAAAACTGTACTGTTAACTACTGTATTAACTAAAATCTTCTGAAAATTGTAATTAAGAAAATAAGGGATAACTTAAATCTTCGGTAATTTTTAGGTAAAAATGTAATTAAACTATTTATACAGAACTTTTAAAAATATATACATTAAGGCAATTATATTACATAACTGTAATTTACTTAATTGGCTTACACATTGGATTTTTTTCCAGCTGTGGCAGCAGGCCTTTTACTCACATCTACCAACTACCTATACCGTTATTTCAATGACAATTGTCGTGAGAGCAGTATTACAAGTCGAGATCTCATTCATGTAACATACGAGCATGCGAATCTCTTTGCTTGCGAGCCGATTTCCTCAGTTCGTGCACAAAACTTCTTGCACGCCCTCAAATATACGCTGCTCAAGCGCAGATTTTCTTGTGCGCTCTCAAATAAATGCGGCTAAAGTGCGATTTAGTGCGTTTTTGTAACAAGTGTGTCTTCAACATTTATTAGATTTGCTAGGAATATTTATGAACGTCTCCAATAGACCTACAGAACGGCATTAAAGCATCCTGAAGTAAACTGAAACGGCTATAAACTCCAGTCATTTTATGCAGAGCCATAGATCTTTATCTTTAAAGTATAATTATGGAAACTGTGTTCATCATAACTGAAAGCTACGTCGTGTTTGCCAAGCTCACACATCACGCACCTGTCAGTTAGTCAGTAAGTCAGTCACCTTAAAGGGTTTAACAAATAATGCACAGCACTACTACGATTACAGAAAAGTTTGCGCTGTTATATTATAATTCACTTACCTTTTAATACGTTTTGGTGCGATTATAAGCTGCTATTAAAAACAACGACTGAATGTCTTGATTGAGAAGCTGTAATGTAGACGTGGCGGGATGAATTTTGGTGTGGTGGCCCGCCATGGAAGAATGAATGTAGAGGAAACCATGTTGTATACAGTTGAAGTCAGAATTATTAGCCCCCCTGAATAATTCGCCTCCCTGTTTATTTTTTTCTCCAATTTCTGTTTAACGGAGAGAAGATTTCTTCAACACATTTCTAAACATAATAGTTTTAATAACTCATCTTTAATAACTGATTTATTTTATCTTTGTCATGATGACAGTAAATAATATTAGACTAGATATTCTTCAAGACACTTCTATACAGCTTACAGTGACATTTAAAGGCTTAACTAGGTTAATTAGGTTAACTAGGCAGGTTAGGGTAATTAGGCAAGTTATTGTATAATGATGGTTTGTTCTGTAGACTATCGAAAAAAAATATAGCTTAAAGGGGCTAATAATTTTGACCTTAAAATGGTCTTTAAAAAATTAAAAACTGCTTTTATTCTAGCCAAAATAAAACAAATAAGACTTTCTTCAGAAGAAAAAATATTATCAGACATACTGTGAAAACTTCCTTGCTCTGCTAAACATAATTTGGGAAATATTTAAAATTTGAAATGAAAAAAAAGATTAGAGGGGGGTGGCTAATAATTATGACTTCAACTGTATATGTATTTAAACTATAAATATGTATTTAAAATATAAATAAAGAAAAGCATTATAGTTGAATTCTTTGTTATACAAATGTTAATAATTGTTTTTCTAAGTAAATAGACTACACTACCGGTCAAAAGTTTGGGGTCAGTGTGATTTAAAAAAAAAATGTTTTAAAATAAAATTCTCCTGCTCACCAAGGCTGCATTTATTTTATCACAAATACAGTACAAATTGTAAAATTGTGAAATGTTGTTGCACTATAAAATAACTGTTCAAAAGTAGTTTATAATTTAATTTAATAATTTTTTCAGTGATTTTAAAGATGAATTTTCTTTAGTCACATGATCCTTCAGAAATCACTCTCATTCATTCATTTTCTTTTCGGCTTAGTCCCTTTATTAATCCGGGGTCACCACAGCGGAATGCCCTTCTAGCTGCAACCCATCTCTGGGAAACATCCTTACACACCCATTCACACTCATACACTACGGAGAATTTAGCCTACCCAATTCACCTGTACCATATGTCTTTGGACTGTGGGCGAAACCGGAACACCCATGCGAATGCAGGGAGAACATGCAAACTCCGCACAGAAACACTAACTGACCCAGCTGAGGCTCGAACCAGCGACTTACTTGCTGTGAGGTGACAGCACTACCTACGTCGCCACTGCGTCGCCCTAGAAATCACTCTAATATTAATTATTATTATTAATATTATTATTATTAATGGTAATAGTAATAAAAGCAATAATGACTAGAGTAATAATTTCATTTGAAACTACATTCGATAAGAAAATTATTTAAAATTTATATAAATATTTTTTTTTACATTTAATAAATGCTGCCTTGAAAAACATGAAAAAAAAAACTTGACCCCAAACTTTTGACCACAGTGTATGTATATATGTATGTGTATATATGTGTATGTGTATATTCTATTTTTCAACTAGAGGTTATATTTGTCTGACAGTTGCAAATGCTAAAGAAATAAGAAACTAGTAAGAAATCGAGCAAGTAATTATTGTGATATTGTATGTGTAAAAAACGGTGTAATTACATTTTGTTTTGATACATGTTTAATTTTTCATATGTATTACATTTTTTAATAAAACTAAACGGCCCTGTTTTACTCAAATATAATTAAGAGTTTAATCTCTGTGTGTTGGGATTTACAAGCATTTTAAATAGTACAAAGTCAAGTAATCATATTATTTTTCAGTCAAAATAATTAGTAATTTAAATACACACAATTTATGCACTTAGTTTTAAATTACTTTTTTGAAGTAACTTACCCAACATATCTTAGGATTCACCCAGTTCTCTGGCTTTTATCTGCGTTTAAGTGCTCTCCTCTTCAGGCTGTGTTTTCAGGGCTCGTTTCATTCAGCATATGTGTGATATTCGGCTTTTGGAGTCATAAAAGCTCAGACCTGCTTGACTAATCAGGTGTAATGGAATGCATTGGAGTCATTAAGCGTCCGTATATTCGCTTTTTACAGAGGCCGGCTGTTTGTTTTATAATGACAAACTGCCCTCATTTGGTCTCAGAATTATTCCTGCATGCATTCACATCCCACCGCTGCTTACTAATGGACTTTTCTGATCTCCGCTCTAAATTTGTGCCAACTGAAGCCTTGTGTTTGAATGACAGAATGCAGGACTTTGGCTTTATGAATAAGTTTGGTCAGCCTTTTGGACTTCAGTCGTAGAATTGGCTCAGTAGAGCTGAAAATTGCCTGTGCCCTATGGGACATACAGAGGACTGATCTCCAACTTTTGCCCCTTTCTCTTTCCCCTTTTCTGTTCTTTGCTTACTGTTTTCTTCTGTTCAGAGCCCTGGTTGTGTCCGCAGTGCAGCCATTGTGATAAATCTCAGCGTATGACCACAGATGCATATATTTACATAAACAGTCAATGCACAGCGGCCGTCCTGACCTGGATAATAGATCAGCTCTAGTGTTTGTTTGGATTAATGCTCTCTGGACCGCATCCACACAGTCCTGCTGCAAAAACAGCAAAAAACTAACCAAAAAATCATCGTAAAAATGATTGTATTGCTCAAGGCTGCACAAGGAAATCATAATGATTATGTATTGAGCAATTCCAGTGTTATAGATGTGACATTTGCAGTAAAGACTGAGAAAGTATAGAAAAGTATATATTAACGTTATATTAAAACATCTGTTTATATTTTCTAAAACAACTCACTATAGAGTTGTGGGATCAGAAAAAAGTATCAATCTGTAAACATTTTTTTTATCTTTTAATGAGGAAAATAAACAGGCGTTATGGATGTGACCAAAAAAGTTTGCGAGTTTACAGTGTACAACATACTTTGTAGATTTTCTGTGAATTAAATTGCACAACCCAAAAGAAACGATGCTAATCAAAAGGAGAAGAGTCGGCTCTCTATAGAACAAACGTCTAGTTTATTTTATTTATTTATGAGGAAAAAGCTCTGATATGGATGTGACAGATGTGAAAATGCCACTTGTGTGACTTTGGTAAATCAAGTATAATTGTTTGAAAACATTGACAGAGACATGTTTGAGTATTTTTACAGTACTGTTAATTACAAGCCTAAGCAAAAAAACTGAAAAGGGTCTCGCTATTTTGGTGTAAACTTTTTTTTTTTATGGCGAGATTGACATTTGCATAGAATTGCTCCATTATTATATATTATATGGATTATACAATATATTAAATGAGCTGAAAGCTTTTTGTTAGGATTTTCCATCAGAGCTTGTTTGTTAAGCATAATCACTACAAAAGGCTTTATTGAACATAAGTGATGGGCGTTAATAAGTTGAATTTGTTATTTAAATATATTGTATTACAGGTAAATTGTATTTTTTAAAATTAATATATTGCTTTATATATTGATATATTAAATTGAATTTAGTATTTAAATATAATGTATTACATATAAATTGTATTTTTAAAATATATTGCTTTATATGTATAATAAGTTGAATTTGGTATTTAAATATAATGTATTAAAGGTAAATTGGTTTTCTATATTGTTATATCGCTTTATATATTGATATATTAAATTTAATTTAGTATTTAAATATGCATTACAGGTAAATTGTAATCATTTAATATTATTGTATTGCTTTATATATTTATATAATAAGTTGCTGGTATTTAAATATAATGTATTACAGGTCAATTGTATTTGTTTAATATTATTGTATTGCTTTATATATTTATATAATAAGTTGAATTTAGTATTTAAATATATATTACAGGTAAATTGTATTTTTTTAATATTATTGTATTGCTTTATATATTTATATAAGTTGAATTTATTATTTAAATATAATGTATTACAAGTAAATTGTATTTTTTAATATTATATTGCATCATATAATTATATATAAAATTGAATTTGGTATTTAATTTTAACTTATTGCAGATAATTTGTGTTTTTAACATTATATATTGCTTTATATTACAAATTAAATTGAATTTGTTATTTAAATGTAATTATTTCAGGTTAATTGTATTTTTAGAATATTATTATATTGCTTTATATATTGATGTATTAAATTAAATTTTGTATTTAAATATAATGTATTACAGGTAAATTGTATTTTAAAAATATTGCTTTATATATTGATATTTAATTAAATTGAATTTACTATTTAAATATAATGTATTACATGTAAATTGTATTTAAAAATATTGCTTTATATATTGATATTTAATTAAATTGAATTTACTATTTAAATATAATGTATTACAGGTAAATTGTAGTTTTTAAATATTATATTGCTTTATTTATATAATATTTTAATGTAATGCTATGTAATGTCTTACAGGTGCATTTTATTTTTTATATTATATTGTTAAATATTTATAATAGATTGAATTTGGTATTTAAATATAATGCATTACAGGTAAATTGTGTTTTTAAAATATTATTATATTGCTTTATATATTGATATATTTAATTAAATTGAATTTGCTGTTTAAATATAATGTATTACAGGTAAATTGTATTTTTATTTTATTATTAATATTATATTGCTTTATATATTGACATTAAATTAAATTGTATTTAATATTTTTATAATAATATAATATTTTTTATTTAATATTTATATAATAAGTTGAATTTGGTATTTTATTTAATGTAATGTAATGTATTATTGGTACAATTCATTTTTAATACTATATTGTTATATATTTATAATAAATTGAATTTGCTATTTAAATATAATGTATTAAAGGTAAATAGTTTTTAAAAAATATTATATTGCTTTATATATTGACATATTTAATGAAATTGAATTTCCTATTTAAATATAATGTATTACAGATAAACTGTATTTTTAAAATATTATATTGCTTTATAAATTGATATATCAAATTGAATTTGTATTAAATGAATGTATTACAGGTAAATAGTTTATTTTAAATAATATATTGCTCCATATATTGATATTGAAGTTGAACTTGCTATTTTAATGTAATGTATTACAGGTATATTTTATTTTTGTATTATATTATACATTTTATATAATAAATTGAATTTGGAATTTAAATGTAAAGTGTTACAAGTAAATTGTATTTTTTAATAATATAATTTTGCTTTATTTATATAATACATTAAATTTGACATTTAAATATAATGTATTACAGAAAAATAATATTTTTCATAATATTATATTGCTTTATATATTGATATATTCAATTGAATTTTGTATTTAAAAATAATGTATTACAGGGAAACTGTATTTTTTACATTATATTGCTTTATATGTTAATATATTAAATTCAATTGAATTTGATTTTAAATATAATTTATTACAAGTAAATTGTATTTTCCAATATTACTCTATTGCTTTATGTATTGATATATCAAATTAAATTGAATTTGGTATTTAAATATAAGATAATATAATATAATTTAACCTGTAATACATTATATTGCTTTATATATTGATATATTAAATTTAGCAGCTAGTTGTTTTTCACTGTCATAGTTACTGTCTATGATATTCTGTCTTGGTCTGACTTTAAGTTCATGAGATTTCGTCGTCTGTTTTTATCAGCAGAAAGCATTAGTCCAGCAGTCACTATTTACAGCAAACATGTTTATCTCCATGTCAGTTCAGGATGAATGAAATTACGAGCTTGTGAATTCATAATGTTTGTTTCTACAAATCTGGTTTGGTCTAAGACTCCACTTATTCCGGTCTCAAACTGGACCCTGGTGGCCTTGGTCTGGATTATGTTGTTATGTTGTGGATGTAATCGTGCCATTAGCATCCAGGAATCTGCAGTGAGTACAGGACCAGAGTCTCGTCTCTGCTGTATTGACTGCAGGGGCCTCTGATTAGATAGCGGCATGAGATTTCACTCTAAATGGATGAATGGCTCCTGAATGTGATTTTAATGATGTAGTTCTTCTGGTGCAGAGATTGTCTTTCCTGTGCAGCTGACAGCGGTGTGGACGGATTCACATCAGGCTTTTGTGTGTGTGTGTGTGTGTGTGCGCCACTGTTTTATTGATTGGGAGCATGTTTACAGTTTTTTTTGAACATGCAAAACAAACGTGCATAATATGTCAAATTAATTTAAGTGCTAAATATATTATCCCTAATATTAATCATAATTATAATAGTTAAAATGTATAAAAAAAATAAAACTGAAATGAAGTTTCTGAAAAAAAATATTTAAAGAAAAAAATGAACCTTTTTTTGGTCTTTGTGCAATCTTTTTAATTTTTTTATTTTGGCTATATTAATTTAACAGCATTCTTGCATTGATGCAACAGCATCAGTGTTTCCTGTAGGATCTGCGCTCTTATTCATAGTCTCATTTCATTTTTTTATTTTAGTTTATCTTATTTTATTTAATGCTCTAGATTTTTTATAGTAGTGCACAGTCCTGTGTCATGTTGTCAATTCATGTTGTTTGATGTAGTACCTTGGTCCTGGAGGAACATTGTCTCGTTTCACTGTATACTGCACTGTATATTGTTGAAATGGCAATAAAGCCGACTTGAAGATTTTTTTCCAGCTGTGGTGGCAGGACTTTTACGCAGATCTTCCAACTACCTATGGCATTATTTCAATGACAAATGTAAGCGCAGTATAACAAGTTGAGATCACATTCATGTAATACGAGCATGCGAATCTGTTTGCTTGCGCGCCGATTTCCTCTGTTCATGCACAAAACATCTTGCACACCCTCAATTATATTCTGCTCAAGTGCAGATTTTCTTGTGCTCTCTCAAATAAACGCTGCTGAAGTGGGATTTAGTGCGTTTATGTAACGAGTATGTCTCCAACATTTATTAGATTTGCTAGGAATATTTATGAATATCTCCAATAGCCTTACAGAATGGCATTGAGTGTTCCTGAAGTAAAGTGAAACGGCCATAAACTCCAGCAAGATAGTCATTGTATGCAGAATCATAGACCTTTTATCTATAAATAAAGTATAATTATGGAAACTCTGTTCATCATAACTGAAAGCTTGGTCAAGTTTGCTGGCCTCACGCATCTCGCAGCCCTGTCAGTCAGCATGCAGCCTTAAAGGGTTAAACAAATAACGCACAGCACTACTACGATTAAAGAAAAGTTCTTTCTGTTATAATTCACTTACATTTTAATACATTTTGGTGCAATTATTACCGGCTATTAAAAAACAAAAACAGCAACAACTAAGGTTTTAAATTAAAAGCTGTAATGTAGCCATGGCGGGAATAAATTTTGGTGTGGCACCCCGCCATGGAAGAATAAATGTAGTGGAAACCCACGCCAACACGCGGAGAACATGCAAACTTCACACAGGAATGCCATCTGACCCAGCCGATACTCGAACCAGCGACCTTCTTGCTGTGAGGCATACGTGCTACCCACTGCGCCACCGCGTCGCCCAAAGGGATGTATTTTTGTTGGATTTATATTTCACCCTCATTTACATTTATAAATCTATTTTACTCTTGCTACAAAAATGAACCCAGGAAATAAATACCATGTATAAATTGGGACATTTTGTCTCAATTTAGAGGTGTCACGGTGGCTCAGTGGTTAGCACCAATGCTTCACAGCAATAAGGTTGCTGGTTCGAGTCCCGACTGAGCCAGTTGGCATTTCTGTATGGAGTTTGCATGTTCTCGTGTTGGTGTGGGTTTCCTCTGGGAGTTCCGGTTTACCCCCCCAGTCCAAACACGTGCACTATAGGTGAATTGGGTAAACAAAATTGGCCATAACGAATCAATTAATGTGTGTGAATGAGTGTATATGGGTGTTTTCCAGTATTGGGTTGCTGCTGGAAAGGCATTCGCTGTGTAAAACATATGCTGGAATAGTTGGCGGTTCATTCTGCTGTGGCAACCTCTGGAATAGAGACTAAGCTGAAGGAAAATTAATGAATGTTTCCATTTATATCCAGAATTTTATCCCACAGCCCTTTAAACTTAAAATCATTAATTATTTGTTGATAGATTTCCGTTTTGCTTTCAAGGCTTCAAATTGAACTACTGAAAATATTTATTTTTTGCATAACTCATTGGCAGATTATTTTTCTTGTTTTACAGAAAATCCTCTGAAAAAAATCTGAAAACAAGACAATATTTTATGCTTGTCTAGAAAATGTTTTTAATTGAATACTTTTTATATATTTGATCTAGAAACAAGACAAAAACACCATTTGTTTTGTGTTAAAAATGATTAAAGCATTTTTTTTGCATTGAATGAATAATTAGTTTAAATCAAGATCCACCTGTCAAATCTGAGCACACATACTGTTGTTCTCCAATAATATAGTTCAATTCTAGGAGAAATGACTGATGTACAAAAGTCGTCCTTTATTGTTGTTTACTATCCTGTAAGTCTGTATGTGTGTGAGGTTTCCACCCTGTTACTGCTATCTGACACAGATGGACACAGTTATATCCGAGTGAACTCACAGCAGGTGTGTGTAGCAGGTGTTTGTGTACGTGTGTGTTCACAGGCAGGCCGAAAGGTTAATGACGAACCCAAGAAAGGCTCTTTGAACTCAAGCCTGCAAATACAGACTACCAGCAAGCTTGTTGGAAACATTCTGTGATATTTAGTGAATATGTGAGTGTTTATAGTCAGCGTTTGTGTGTGTATACTGATGCCTGATTGCGTGTGACAGGCTGCAGTAGTGTTTGCGACGTCCTCCATCTGCTGCTGTCACTTTGGACTTTAAGTGTATGACAGCATGCTGACAAACACACTTAATGTCTGTGAATCCTCCTGGAGTGAGCTGCTCTCAAACGCTGCATTTTGACATGCCGTAACGCTAACCTGAAGCCACAGTTTGACCTGTGAGCATCAGTCCTGCTGCTTAATCATGCAAAGACTCACGGTGTGTGTATACTTAACCCTTGTGTGCTGTTGGGGATGTTTTCATCCACTCTGGGGTGATTTTGAGGCTTAATTTGGCCACAACTTTCTCTTTGTTTCAGCAAATGGAATGTTTTTTGGTCACAAATCTTATTTTGACACATTTTTAGGAAAATGCGAAAAATTTGAAACAATACACACAAATTTGCTTCACTTTCGTTATATTTGTGGGTGTTTTTGCCCCATTGACTTCCATTATAATGACATTTTTTGATTGCAAATCCATGACACCATATCAATTATTCTTGATTGTTGGAGTTTTTTTTCTGATCAATGTGGGGTTTTTCTTGAATGTTTTTCTTCAATGTTAATGTTTAATCAGCCTCGTCTTCAGGATCTAAAATTGGTTTTAAATGTAGATAAATCTAAATGAATGATTTTTACAAATTGTCCCACCCCTGTGCAGAACCAACCATTAATTACCACTGCCCAAGGTGAACAAATAAATTTAGTGTACAGCTATAAATATTTAGGCTTTTTACTTGATCAGGAGCTTTCTTTCAAAGCACACGTAGAAAATTTGGTTCGCAAATTTAGAGTTAAGCTTGGGTTTTACTATCGAAATGCGTCTTGCTTTTATCTTAAAGCTTGCAAACATTTGGTGTCTGCAACATTTTTACCATTGATTGACTATGGTGATGTTTTACAGTTGAAGTCAGAATTATTAGCCACCCTGAATTATTAGCCCCCCTGTTTTTTTCCCCCCAATTTCTGTTTAACGCAGAGATGAATTTTTCAACACATTTCCAAACATAATAGTTTTAATAACTCATCTCTAATAACTGATTTATTTTCTCTTTGCCATGATGACAGTAAATTTTATTTAACTAGATATTCTTCAAGACACTTCTATACAGCTCAAAGTGACATTTAAAGGCTTAACTAGGTTAATTAGGTTAACTAGGCAGGTTAGGGTAATTAGGCAAGTTATTGTATAATGATGGTTTGTTCTGTAGACAATCGAAAAAAAAATACAGCTTAAAGGGGCTAATAATTTTGACCTTAAAATGTTTTTAAAAAAATTAAAAACTGCTTTTATTCTAGCCGAAATAAAACAAATAAGATTTTCTCCAGAAGAATAAATATTATCAGACATACTATGAAAATTTCCTTGCTCTGTTAAACATCGTTTGGGAAATATTTAAAAAAAGAAAAAAAAAATTCAAAGGGGGGCTAGTAATTCTGACTTCAACTGTATATATAAATGCTTCAACCAAATGTCTTCAGCCTTTAATCTCTGTTTATCACAGCGCTCTGAGGTTTGTTACAGGCTGTCAGAGACTAACTCACCATTGTGAACTGTATGCCAAAGCTGAGTGGCCCTCTCTGAATGTAAGGGCGTACTTACACTATGTACAGTTGCCTTGAATCTGGCCAAAGCACGCTTGTCCCCCCTCCCGTCTCCCTCGATACCCCGCACTCACATTACATTCGGGCCTGGGCATGCTTTCATCATCGATGATGCGCTGTTCAGTAAGCGCTTTCGCTCAGCACAGTGGAGATTTGAATCAAAACAATCCATTACAATTGGCTTAAGATTGGCAAGCAAAATTCAGGACATTGCAACCTGCAGAACCTGGGTAGTTAAAAAAAAAGATATCTTTAGTTATATTATTTTAGTCGTTTGGGATGCAGTGACGCGCAGTCAAATATTTCGCCGAACAGATCAGTCACTTTTGATGCTCATAAACAACCATACAGTCCTCGTGCTGCAGGAATTATGAGGTTTGATAAAGGTGCAGCTGTTGTGCAGTGAGGGGTTTGCGTCTTTAATAATCTATGACAGTTTGCGTTCATTGAACAGTAAAAATGATTAATAAATCCATATGAAACAGTCCCTTAAAAGTCTTGTCTCGTCTTCAGTTTCGGGCCCAAGTGAACCACGCTCTGGCACACCTCTTCCAACCGGACCAGGGCCGGCCAAGTGAACCGCGCCTGAGCCCGATTCAGAGCACTCACACTTCTCAAATGATCTGGGAACGGGCCTGGGCACGGTTCGGATAGCATAGTGTGAGTACGCCCTAAGACGGTACACCGACTGGATGACTCTGGTCTACAAGGATCTTCTGGGTCTGGTGCCTTCATACCTAAGTTCCCTTCTTCATAAGTCAAAAAGACAGTATGGCCTATGTTCAAGTGAATCTTATCATTTGACTGTTCCGCGGGTTCGAACTGAAATAGGGAAGCGAGCCTTTAGTCATGCCGTCCCCTCATCCTGGAATACTCTTTAGTCTGAACTTAAAATGTCTAAGCTCATGCCAATCAAATAATTTCACTCTATCCTTTTTAACAAACAACAACAGTCCTTTTTTTTGTAATGTGGTATAGCTGAATAACTAAACTATTTTTATATTATCTTTACTTTTTATTTATTATTATAATTTTTTTTTTAGAAGTCGTGTGTTGCGGACCTCATGGCCAGGTCACCCTTGTAAATGAGATCTTAATAGGTTTTTCTCAATAGGTTTTTATCTGGTTAAGTTAAGAAACATATAACCAGTGGTCAACACTTATTTGTGCCTAAAGTTAAGGGTGTGTTTTCTAATGCTAAAGGTACATGCATATGTGTAAAAAGTTTTAAAAAGTGTGTGTGTCAGTAGTTTATGGTCTAAAAACAGTTTTATAGCTGGTGGGTCAAAACCGTCAATTAAATGTGTTTGCAACAGTTCTCAAATTTTACCTTCTTCCAGTAAGGTAAACCTGTACATTCAGTTTGTGATGACGATGAGCTTGTTTCTTCATGCAAAATAGACTTGAGAGTTGAAATAACATTTAGCTTCTTTATATTGTGAAGGTTTAGTGAAGGTGAGTCATTTTTTTATGCGAAGGGTGAATGATTTTAGCAATAGCTTTACCAAAAATGGAATCAAGTATTGTAATAATCGTATTTTAATATTCAAAATCTGATCTATTTTTGACATGCACTAAGACTGAATCCTCTAATTTATGTCTGTTTTTCTCCATGTGCTGTGTGTGTGTGAATGATGGTCTATCGGACAGGTTAATTCTGCTCTGGGTTGTGGTGCGGGGCCTCAGCTGTGTGTGTTGGCTGATGGAGATGGTGCTCAGCGGGGCTCTGCGGACGCTGGCACTGCCCCTGAAACAGCCCATTACGGACACACGGAAACATCTGGCGCTCTGGATATTGGCTTAGGACATCAGATGCAATATTAACGCACATGCACATATGCTTTTTGTTATTGCTTCTTTCATTAGACAAAATCCTTTTAGCTATTAGTCAGTTTTGATTTAATGTCTTTTATTTGTTTTCTTTTTAACTAATTTGTTAATTGCATTAGTGATGTGATTACGACAGCTGTGTTGGTTCTGGAAGTATTTTTTCCATTCATTTTTCTTATAGAGATTATAAAAAAGGTCTATGTTTGAGCATTGCTATTCATGGACCAAATGAACAAGCTATGGTGTGAATCAAATTACAAAATTTATTTGAAGTAAAAAAGTATTTAAAAAATTCGAGGCTAAGATGTTAGACTGTGTAAACTTAATGCTTTAATGGAAAAGGAACTTAAATGCCATGAAGGATTACAGATTCAATTTAAACCAAATTTAAATCATAGACTAAAACTTTTTATTACGGAATAATATTGGATTAAACTAAACTTTAAAAAAATTACATAATATATATATTTTTTCTTTATACATTGATCTGATTTAAATATATACAGTACTGTGTAAAATGCTTTCAAAATAATACATAAATAAATTTTTATCTGTCAATTAACTTAACTAAATCAAATCAACATTTAGTATGACCACACTTGGCATTTAAAACAATTGGTGCACTTGCCCATAGCTTTTTAGGTTGCTTTGCCGGTGGTTTTTTTTGAAGCATCTTAGAGATTTTGCCAAAGATTTTATGGATTGACTTTGTCTCAGTTTGTTCAGTTTCTTCATGTCATTCCAGACAGACTGGATGATGATCAGATCTATGTGTGGAGCAGTGGCTGTTGTCAGACTCCTTGTGCAGACAATAAAATCTCACTGTATAATTACAATCATTGACAAAAATAATATTTGGAAATGTAAGTTAATTTTCAAATTTAAATGGAAAAAAAATAGAAATACCTGATTTTAAACCTTTTTTTTTTTGTGAAAATACGAGTGGCCTAAGATTTTGCACAGTACTGTATTTAAAAATGTAATGTTGTGAAATAATGCTTCATGTATTTACTCTATCGCCACTTCCTGCGTCCCTGGAGCGTGGAGCTGCGACAGATTTGGGTAAGCAGGTACTGGCAGGTGGGTAAGCAGGTGCTGGCGTTGGAGCATAGGCTGCCCATCAGTGTAGAACAGGTGACTCTGGAGTGTGTAGCTGCGGCAGATCTGGGTCAGCAGGCACTGGTGGGTGGTGCAGAGGCAGCCCTTGTGACGTGAATGCAGAGGAGCGTGGACCTGTGGCAGATCTGAGTAAGCAGGCACTGGTAGAGGGAGCAGATGTGGCCCTTGGGATGTACAGCCAGAGGCAGCCATGAGACTTGGAACCAGAGGTGGCCCTGGAGCATGGAGCTGTGGTAGATTTAGGTAAGTAGGCACTGTTAGGTGAAACAAAGGTGGCCCTGGACTGTAGAGCTGTGGTAGATCTAGGTAAGCAGGCACTGGTAGGTGGAGCAGAGCCGACCCTGGAGCGTGGTGCAGAGGCAGACTTGGGACGTGGAACAAAAGGCAGCTCTTGGGATGTGGAGTCAAAGGCAACATTAGAAACGTAGAGCAGAGGCGGCCCTTGGGATGTGGAGCCAGAAGCAGCCCTTGTGACGTGGAACCAGTGGCAGCCCTTGGGACTTGGAGCCAGAGGCGGCCCTGGAGCATGAAGCTGTGCAAGATCTGGAAAAGCAGGCACTGGTAGGTGGAGCAGAGGCGACCTTTGGGACATGGAGCCAGTGGCAGCCCTTAGAACGTGGAGCCAGAAGTGGCCCTGGGATGTGGAGCAGAGGTGGCCCTGGAGCGTAGAGCTGTGGTAGATCTAGGTAACAGGCACTGGTAGGGGGAGCAGAGGCAACCCTTGAGATGTGGAGCCAGAGGCGGCCCTTGGGATGTGGAGCCAGTGGTGGCTCTTGGGACATTAAGCCAGAGGTGGCCCTTAGTAAGTATGCACTGGTAGGTAGAGCAGAGGTTGCTCTGGAGTGTAGAGCTGTGGTAGATTTAGGTGAGCAGTCACTGGTAGGTGAAGCAGAGGCAGCCCTTGAAATGTGGAGCCAGAGGCGACCCTTGGGACGTGAAGCCAGAGGTGGCCCTTAGTAAGTAGTCACTGGTAGGTAAAGCAGAGGTTGCCCTGGAGCGTAGAGCTGTGGTAGATCTAGGTAAGTAGTCACTAGTAGGTAGAGCAGAGACAGCCCTTGAGATGTGGAGCCAGAGGCGGCCCTTGAGACGTAAAGCCAGTGGTGGCCCTTGGGACGTAAAGCCAGAGGTGGCCCTTGGTAAGTAGGCACTGGTAGGTGGAGCAGAGGTTGCCCTGGAGCGTAGAGCTGTGGTAGATCTAGGTAATCAGTGACTGGTAGGTAAAGCAGAGGTGGCCCTTGGGACATGCAGCCAGTGGCGGCCCTTGAGACTTGGAAACAAAGGCGGCCCTTGAAATGTGTAGCCAAAGGCAGCCATGGGACTTCGAACCACAGGTGGCCCTGGGACGTGGAGCAGAGGTGGCCCTGGAGCGTAGAGCTGTGGTAGATCTAGGTAAGCGGTCACTGGTAGGTGAAGCAGAGGCAGCCCTTGAGACGTGGATCCAGAGGTGGCCCTTGGGACGTTAAGCCAGAGGTGGACCTTAGTAAGTAGGCAATGGTAGGTGGAGCAGAGGTTGCTCTGGAGCGTAGCGCTGTGGTAGATCTAGGTAAGCAGTCACTGGTAGGTGGAGCAGAGGCAGCCCTTGAGATGTGGAGCCAGAGGTGGCCCTTGGGACATGAAGCCAGAGGTGGCCCTTAGTAAGTAGGCACTGGTAGGTGGAGCAGAGGTTGCCCTGGAGCGTAGAGCTGTGGTAGATTTAGGTAAGCAGTCACTGGTAGGTGGAGCAGAGGCAGCCCTTGAGACGTGGAGCCAGAGGTGACCCTTGGGACGTGAAGCAGAGGTAGCCCTTGGTAAGTAGCCACAGGTAGGTGGAGCAGAGGTGGCCCTTGGGACATGCAGCCAATGGCAGCTCTTAAGACGTGGAAATCAAGGCAGCCCTTGAAACATGGAGCCAGAGGCAGCCATGGGACTTGGAAACAGAGGTGGCCCTGGAGCGTAGAGCTGTGGTAGATGTAGGTAAGCAGTCACTGGTAGGTGAAGCAGAGGCAGCCCTTGAGACGTGGATCCAGAGGTGGCCCTTGGGACGTTAAGCCAGAGGTGGACCTTAGTAAGTAGGCAATGGTAGGTGGAGCAGAGGTTGCTCTGGAGCGTAGAGCTGTGGTAGATCTAGGTAAGCAGTCACTGGTAGGTGAAGCAGAGGACCCTTGAGATGTGGAGCCAGAGGTGGCCCTTGGGACATTAAGCCAGAGGTGGCCATTAGTAAGTAGGCACTGGTAGGTGGAGCAGAGGTTGCACTGGAGCGTAGAGCTGTGGTAGATCTAGGTAAGCAGTCACTGGTAGGTGAAGCAGAGGCAGCCCTTGAAACGTGGATCCAGAGGTGGCCCTTGGGACGTTAAGCCAGAGGTGGACCTTGGTAAGTAGGCACTGGTAGGTGGAGCAGAGTTTGCCTTGGAGAGTGGAGCTGTGGTAGATCTAGGTAAGCAGTCACTGGTAGGTGAAGCAGAGGTAGCCCTTGGGACATGCAGCCAGTGGCGGCCCTTGAGACGTGGATATAAAGACGGCCCTTGAAACGTAGAGCCAGGGGCAGCTATGAAACTTGGAGCAGAGGTGGCCTTGGAGCGTAGAGCTATGGTAGATCTAGGTAAGCAGGCACTGGTAGGTGGAGCAGAGGCAGCCCTTGAGACATGGAGCCAGAGGTGGCCCTTGGGACGTGGAGCCAGAGGTGGCCCTTGGTAAGTAGGCAGTGGTAAGTGAAAACAGAGGTGGCCCTGGAGTGTAGAGCTGTGGTAGATCTAGGTAAGCGTGCACCGGTAGGTAGAGCAGAGGCGGCCTTTGGGACGTGGAGCCAGTGTTGGCCCTTGAAACATAGAAATAAAGGCAGCCCTCGAAATGTGTAGCCAAAGGCAGCCATGGGACTTGGAACCAGAGGTGGCCCTGGGACGTGGAGCAGAGGTGGCCCTGAAGCGTACAGCTGTGGTAGATCTAGGTAATTAGGCACTGGTAGGTAGAGCAGAGGCAGCCCTTGAGACCTGGAGCCAGAGGTGGCCCTTGGTAAGTAGGCACCGGTGGGTGGAGCAGAGGTGCCCTAGAGCGTAGAGCTGTGGTAGATCTAGGTAAGCAGTCACCGGTAGGTGAAGCAGAGGTAGCTCGTGAAACGTGCATCCAGTGGCGGCCCTTGAGACATGGAAATAATGGCCTTTGAAACGTAAAGCCAGAGCCAGCCATGGGACTTAAAAGCAGAGGTAGCCCTGGGATGTGGAGCAGAGGTGGCCCTGGACCATAGAGATGTGGTAGATCTAGGTAAGTAGGCACTGGTAGGTAAAGCAGAGGTTGCCCTGGAGCATAGAGCTTTGGTAGATCTAGGTAAGCAGGCACTGGTAGGTGGAGCAGAGGCAACACTTGGGACGTGGAGCCAATGGCGGCCTTTTGAGTGTGGAGCTAGAGGCGGCCCTTGAGACATGGAGCTAGAGGCAGGCTTTTGAGTCATGAAGCCAGAGGTGGCCGTTGAGACATGGAGCCAGAGGTGGCCCTTGGGACATGGAGCCAGAGGCGACCCTTGCGAGGTGGAGCTGCAGCAGATATGGTTAAGCAGGCACCAGTGGGTGTAGCAGAGGCGTCCCTGGAACGTGGAGCTGTGGCAGATCTGGGTAAGCAGGTGGTGGGTAGAGCAGAGGTGTCCGTGGGACGTGAAGCCCGAATGCTGCAAAAATAAAAACAGCTTTGACTTCCATAGTATTTTTTTTTCTACTATAGATGTGAATGTCTATTTTCCTTAATGTTCTTCAAAAATATCTTGTTTTGTGTTCATCAGAAGAAAGAAACAAACATTAACATCGTGAGTGTGAATAAATCTTGAGTGATATTTTATTTTTGGGTGAACTATCCCTTTAGCAACCTCGCAGTAAATGTTTTTAAATATTTATGACTTATCGTTAAAAATGAATTCCACTTATGAGAAATGAATGGAGTTTCTACCTCCAGAAACCAGACTGTTGCGTTCATTTGAGCATTTTTTCCCCTTGTGGTCCACTTAAAATGTTTTTATGTTGTACTGTCTTTGTGTGGTTATGGACTTTTGATAGGTCATTTGATGAGTCTGGATGCAGCGTATTCCTGGATAACTGCTTACCCCTGATTATAAACATCGATTTCATCGTTAAAACGGTGAGCATCTCATTTGATCATGTAGATCTGGGCTGGAACATGTTAAAGCACCTCCCATCAGGAATGTGTGTGTGCGTGCATGTGTTTCAGCGGTTTTGTGTGTTTGTCTCGAGGGGTAATGCTCTAGTTTGAGCCATTACAGCCTGACAGCATGCTGGTTAGTAGTGGGTTTCGCCTCTGCTGCAGCCTGGCTTCACATAATGCATTGCAATGAGGTCCACAGACCCAAGCACGAGCCTGTGTGTGTGTGTTTGTGTCCACAGGGTCTAATCGTCTCCGACTGCCCACGACTTGTGATAGAGAGTCCAATTTGAAATGGGAAACACAATCTGCTTAAATAGCTCTGTTTTTCTTGTTCTACACCATTAATATATATTACACCCACCACCTTTAACTTTACCAACTCATTAGGTACTTCTATGAACACATCGACTACCTTAATTAACAGTCCCATTACTGTAACCAGTGTTTGAGCGGTTTGTTAGGCCTGAAACATACTCTTTATGAGGGCACAAAGGCAGGAGTAAATGAAAGTCCTCAAAGGGATTTTGCGATTGAGTTGCTGTCAGATGTTTGTGCTGTTAAATCAGATATGCATTCATCCTGGAAGCTACATAAAACTTTGAATTTTCAAAAAAACATTAAATATAATTTGGGATATCTATGAATTTTCACATTTAATATATTTTACCTTCAACTGTATCAGTGTTATTTATATTTTGCCCAGCCACAAAAAAATATGCTGTCACCTACAGACATAACAATATGACTTTCAGTAAAGCTGCTTTGAAATTATATATATGTGCAACGCACTACACAAATAAATTTGACTCCGCTATAAATTTGAGCTTTAACTTTAACATATGTTGTCCATGCTGTAGTATAACCTGTAGCCAGACGCCTATGATGATGAAAATTCTGCTTCTGCGTCTGTTTGAGAAGGTCAGAGGTGTGCTGTTGCGTGTGACTCCGAACACGCCGAAAATACAAATCTGTGTTTGAGATGCAATGCAGAACGCTACTGTCTAGACGGCATACATATACAGACACATGCACTAACATCAGACGGCATGAGTCAGACATTTAAAGAGAAGATAAAATGTTTTTTTTCCAAGATTTAATATCTCGATTTCTTAAACAGAGAAGGCATGCGTGATATTGTGAGGGTGTTTTTCTTATGCAACATCAGAGAAGCGGGAGGCTTAAGTACAAATCTCTGTCCTGGAGAATAAATTGAGATGTTAAAGAGAACTCATTTGTGATTTTTCCTTTCCTGAGGGTGTTTTCACACTGTGTTTCATTCTTCCCACAGAACAGACGGCTGCTCAAAAGCACCAGTTACACTGCACGGCATCAGGAACGATAGAAAAGCAATGCATTTCTTCTGACGGTGCCCTTGAGAAAGAGCCGCATAGAGTCGCGTGTAAGTGTGTGTTTGTGCATGGACTTGTCTAGTCATTGTTGCTGAGTTGTGTTTTCTGTGTCCCGTCTCCCTCCTGTGCTCGTCGAGTGGTGACGTTCGGCTGTAGGATGGACGACCGCGGTACTCATTAAGATCGGGAGCGATAGAGAAAATGGGAAAGAGAAAGAGCAGAGAGGAGATAAAGCTTTTGCTTTTTGGAGTTGTTCCTCTTCATTATTTTCACTGACCTCTTATTCTCTTTCTCTCTTTCTCTGTATTTTTCTGTTTCTCTCATCTTACAGCGTAAATATGTGATGCATCACTTTAGAGCCGAATGGATGCAATGCCAAATGATTTTCTAGAGGACACTGGAAAGGTAAAGACAGCTTTCTCCATTGCAATGTGAAGATGTGTTCACATTTAATACTGTTACAGATTTTAGCTGACACTTATGTAAAAAAAAAACTAAAATTAAAATTACCTAATCATTTATTATCCTTCATGTGGTTTTAAACCTTAATGAGTTTTTCTTCTGTTGGACACAAAAGAAGATGTTTAGAAGAATGCTGATTGCTGGCTCCCATTGACTTCCATAGTAGGATGAAAATGACGCTACCAGGGCTCTTTGAATATAATCTTTCGTATTCAACAGAAGAAAAACTCAAATAAGTTTTAATCAAGTAAAGAGTGAGTAATCTTATTTTTGGGTAAACTCTTCTTTAAGCCATGTTTATGCTACAAAACAATAAAAGTAAATCATAGAACTGAGTCCTGGCCTGATATATAACGCCATAAAAATGTCTGCTTCCAGTTCATAGTGATTTTAATTTACACAAAATTTGGAGGTGCCAGAACAGTGTATTAAAGGAATATATTGGGTTCAGAAATGATAGTTCATCCAAAAATTATAATTCTGTCATATTCTGTTCCCATTGATTTCCACTATTTTTTCCAACCAAAACTGTTCTCTAGAAGAAAATCATACAGTTTTGGATCAGCATGAATAAAACATGATGTCAGAATATTAGCTTTTAGGTGGACTGTCCTTGAAAGCTCAGTTATGCTGAATACCACAAATTAATTTCCATCTATTTTTTGTCAGCACGACAACCCTTAATTATCTGTAATAATGATTATCCAGACCGCTTTAAAGCTCAAAAAATTGTAGACAAAAAAATAAGAATCTTTATAAAATTATGAGCCGAGTTATTTGCTTTTAAATGATCAAAAATTGTTCCACAAATTCTGTCCATTAAAGAGTTCATGAAAATGTTCATCAAAACTGAAAATGTACTCATTCCGTACTCAGTCGTTGAACACTAGACAGGATATTTTGAAGACAGCCAAAAACCTGTAACCATTGACTTCCATAGTGAAAAAAACAGATACTATGGAAGTCAATGGTTATAGGTTTTAATCTTACAAATATCTTCTTTAGTGTTTAACAAGGTAAAGGTTTATAAAACTTTATCCCTTTAAACTGGCCTAGTATAAAATCATGAATATTCCTTAATCACAACAGCACGAAGATCAAAATCTGGGTAAATGTGCCACTCAAGGCACTTTGATGTGCTTAAATATACAACCAACAATCATCCTAAATTTAACTTCCACAAACCTAAAACAGCAGAAGCAATACTCACTTATGCTTTTTTGTTTTTAATCTGTCCACAGAAAATCAACAATGTCCTCAGAAAACCCTGAAAATGCTGGGATCAGACTGGTCTGATGACGGTTAATCCCTGGAATGGAGTTTGGAGCTGATCATTGTATGCATGACCTGCAGCAGTCATAACACGGCACACTTGATCCACTATTAACCTGACACGTTATCCAGCTCATCTCCTCAAACACACTCTTACAGGACACATCACATTTCCAGTGGCTTAACCTTTACCACCAGGCCCGTGTCTGACATAGCGGAGCACAAATGGAAGTGGGCAGGTTAGTAATGATTCAGCCGTAATGAATTAATAGCCTGCTTTTTGCTAGGTGCGCGCTGCTCGCTGGCTCTCTAATGTGCGTTTGCCTCCATCTGTATTTGCAGTGTAGGAAAATCAGCCTTGAAAATCTTTTTGTTCATCAAATACCGAACAGAGAAGTTCTCAGCTATTCACAAACCGTACCTCAATTATCCTCTCTTCTCCTTTGCCCTCATCAATTATGCATACTGTATATTAAATACCTCACATTTGCACATCCGCTTATTTGCATAATTTCTAGCATCCCAGTTGGCAGAAGAGCAAAGAACCAGGTGAGAGGGTGATGCCGTTGAACTTGTTGTTTCCTTCACCTCTGTCTTTAGGGACTATTTTGTAATGTGCAATAAAACAATGAGGAAACTTAATGACATAAACACAGCGAAGTGCGCATTTAACTATCACATCATTTTGTTTGTATATTCCAGACGTTTTACATGCATTAAGTACTTTAAATCTAGAGGTTTTTATGGCACAAGCGATTTATAATTGCTAAATTATACCATTTCAAAATACAATATGCAATCATGTATCTTCAATAATATAAAGTTAAAGGGGTAGTTCACACAAAAATAAAAGTAACTCATCATTTACTCTCCCTCATGTAGTTTTAATCCTTAAAACCACATGGAAGATTCAATTAATTTCTTAAAGACTCATTTCTGTTAAACAAAGATGATATTTTGAAGAATGCTGGTTGCTGGCACCCATTGACTTCCACTGTAGAAAAAAAATAATAAAATAAATATCTTTTGTGTTTAACAGAAGCAAGAGACTTAAAAATGTTCGAAACAAGTGTGAATAAGGCCCAATCCCAATTCTTCCCATTAGCCCTTCCCCTTGCCCCTCGTTTTGCACGTTCACGTGAAGGGGTAGGACTGTACCAATTCCCTTTATCTTGAAGGCGTAGGCCTAAGGGAAAGGGCTAGAAAACCCTCGGAAGAGAGATTTTTCAGGACCACACTCAAAACCAAGGGGTACGAAAATTTCCCAGAATACACCATGCCGTCATGCTTAAAAAATAAACAAAACGCTAAAATAAAAACCGCTAAATTTCGCTATCTATAATCCCTAATAATAACTCCTGTATAGTAGTCCAACAACATATTTTTACATCTGTCACTCAATGACACTGGAATACCCTGTCAGAAAAGTCTAGTGGCTGGGATTGAGCTTTTTACAGTGCCTGGTATAATGTTAATGTTGTTTTCGTCTGTTTACATAGATAAATATGCCACATTATATCGTTATGATAACATGATATATGGCTTCAGTGATTTCCGGAAGATAAATACCAAATAATATGTAACTGCAGCAGTCGCCATCGTCAATCTCATATGAAGTAAGAGATCGCGATGACATGTGATAACATGTGCAGGTGTTGTAGTGCTGTTCCTTTTCTTAGGGTGAATTTTGAAGCCCTTCCCCTTCACACTTTGTTTCAAGGACCAAGGGGAAGGGGTAGGGGTACAAAAATAGAATTGGGATTAGGCCTAAACGATGACAATCTAAAATCCAATATCCTCTTTAAGGATATTTAATCAGTGTAGTATCCGAATTTATTAATTGACTCAGATTTTGTTTAAATTAAAATGTTTACTGAGTTCTCATGCAGTATAACAAAAAGCTGCATTCAAAAAACTGTTGCTTCATTTTTTTCTTTTTTACTTTTGCATTTCGTATGCCCCGTGATAACTAAAAACATTCCAATAAAGCCGGAGCAAACCATCATAATGAAGTAGGGGGTATAGGTAATGTACACAACTAAGCATATTAACATGTAAACATTTTAGCACTATAAATTTAATAATAATAATTATCTAATAATAATAATAATAATAATAATAAATCTAAACATCTAAATCTTACAATGAGGATTTGACAATAATGCAAACATTTAAATGCCATAATGTGCTCTGTATCCTTCACAATAATACCAGGCAGATGTATTAAAATTTGCATGATTCGTTTTCATTCTATTTTGAGTTCAACTCAGAATATATCCTTTTTATTTTGATGGTGTGTACGATTGTGAATTCTCTTGCTGTCGTTTTATGTCCCAAAAGAGGTTTGGCATTACATTACTCTTGACATGAGGACAGTGTTGCGTGTGAATGACAGTATTGTGTTGCGGTGAGAGAGATTTATTGGTTAGATAAAGAGGACACAAGAGAGGCTGAGCTGACTGAAGTCTGTAATGTGCTCAGGGGTGATTGGTTTTCATTTTCTCTCCTCCCAGCGAAAGCGTGGAGGAGTAATGGCTTTAAAATACTGCTGTGTGCTTGAGCCAGTGAGTATGTGCAGCCCGGAGCCTGTCTGGATCCCTCTGCCACCATCCATCTGTGATCTGAGGTACCGGGGAACACTTGGGGATGCTCAAACACGGTGAAGATGACACATGTGCTAACCACCGCCAATCTATCTAATCTCTCTATTTTAAACATATGGGGTGGTGTTTTCTAAGGCAGTCTATATTTAAAAAAACAGTTCACCCAAAACATTTGAGTTTACTTTTTCTGTTTGACACAAGAGATTTATTTAACACAAGATATTTTAAAATATGTTAGAAACTTGTAACCATTGACTTACATAGTAGGAAATGCAAATAATATGGAAGTCAATGGTTACAGGTTTCAACATTTGTCCAGAAGCTTACTTTGTGTTTAACAGAAGAGTAAAGGGTGAATAAATTATGACTGAATCTTCAGTTTTGGGTGAACTTTAACCTTTAATCTCTTTAACCTGTTAACTGTCATGCCCATTTTTCAGTTGTTTAATAGGTTTGCTTTGCATTACATAGCTTTTGCAGTTTAAAAGTTTAAATATATTGTAATAAAAAAAACTGCAAAAACTATATTTAAAAAATATTAATTTAAATTTGGTTCACCCTAAAAATATATTTAATAAAAGACTGAGGTCAAAAGGCTTTGTGTTAAAGATTTGAGACTGATAGCACAAAAAATGTAATTTTCAGCTGCTATACCAACAACAGCCACTAGGCACAACATTAATGTCATATGATTCCTAAAGGACAAATGGTTACCACTACTTCATATTAAATTCCAATTATATTCTTAATATTTTGGGAAATACTAGAAAATATATTTTGTTTGGATGATTAGCATAAAAATGATTAAAATTGTACGTTTTTTTTATCTGATCCTAATAACAAAAGCCAAAGCTCCTGGTATACTGCTTTTTTGCTACCTAATTACAATACAAATTAATAAATTATCACTTCATAATATTTCCTGCAAAACCATGCTGTGAAAACTACACACTTTAAGGTTTGCAACAATATATGGTTTGTCAACATTAGCTCAGGTTAAGTATAGGATTTAATGGTTTTAAACATGCAATGACAAATGGAGGGCCATTGACAGTTAACAGGGTCAATATCAAAGTGACCAGACAGATTTTACTAGTGGACTTCTAAAATTAGTAAAAATAAAATAAGTAAACGTTATCTAGTACATTAGTAAATGTTAGGTAATGAATTAAAATTAATTCTAGTTAAGTGAGAAATAACTATATTATTATTGTATATTAAAGATAATTAATCTTATTAGTTGTTAACGCCATTTAAAATGCTTACAACTTTTGATTTCAATGTATTTTCAGGCATTAAGAAATCAACATCAGCTTTAAGATTATTAAATTATTTTGTAGTTGTTATTACATTGACTTAAGGTAAATTAACTGATGTCTTACTCTACAGAGTTTACCAACAAAAAGGCCTATAAATATTCTCTAAATTTTCAATGTCGTAGGCAAGATTAATTAGCATTTTTTAAAAAAGAGTTTGAAAATAAATTGCATATTATTTTTTCAAGCATTTTCCGCTGTAATGAATAAACACTGAAATACAACAATCTGAATATTCATAAAAATCATCAAAAGTTCAAACAAAACATTATTATTGATGTTATTTTAAAGTGCGCATGATATAAATATATTGCGCATGTTCATTATCAAAATGTTGAGTTATTGAATATAGCCACATGTCTAATAAACAACTGAAGAAAACATTTTGATATTGGGCATGTTCATCGTCATGATATATTGAATTAATAGATATCGGCATATGTCTAATGAGAAGTAAACAACTGAAGAAAACATTTTGATATTGCGCGTTCTTCATCACAATATATTAAATTATTGAATATCGGCGTATGTCTAATGGAAGGACAACAACTGAAGAATTAACATTTTGAGGGACCAAAGCCATACACGGAGAGCAGAATATCATCACTTGAGGTAAGCAGTTATCTAATATCCAGTCTCAACGTCTTAGCAACACTCTTACCAACCTGGTAACCACTTAGCAATGTTTTATCAACGCTCTGGCAACCATCCAGAGCATTCCAACAACTGCACACTTTAAAAACACAGTGACAGCCACTTAGAACACCTTGTCTTGGCAACCATCCACCAATCAGAACATAGCAGAACTGGCAAACGAATCGCAATGGCTAAACAGCATGATTTTAAATAAACCAGTGAGTTTTACTGTGGCTGGAGTTTCCCTAGTTTGTCACAGATGGTGTGCATTATAACCCCAACTCAGATTATTATGAAACAGACCAGATTTATCACTTTTTCCTTTATCTGTTTAGCAACAGAGCCTTTAAAGGTGTTGATTTTATATAAGCTACTGACAGCGATGATGCATCACAGGACTAGCATGCTGGTTTTCTAATGACATTATTAGTGTGCAGTGAATTTACCGTCCCTGAGATGTGACTGTGTAGCAGATACAGAAAGCGAGTGCTAATGTTTGAGAAGAGGACTGGCAGCTGTCCAGCAAATAAAGTCATTTCTCAAAGCTGCTGCCAAAATTGGCCCACTAATACATGCTCATTAGGAATCGCGCAAATAAACCAGGACAACAAGACTACAGGGCTTCTGGGAATCAGATGATGTTTAAGGGTGGAGTTTAAAGTCAATATTGAGTGAAGTTACTGATGTAAGACACAATTTGTATTGTGTAAAACCCATTGTTAATTGTGCAAAGGATAGAAAATTGTGACTGATCAATTATGACTTAACTTATTTGTGTTTGCAACTTAAAAAAACATTGATTTTCCTGATTTCCAGTCGCTATACATTTCTGGATGAGAATAGAGATTGGTGACTGGATGGATTTTTCTGTATGCCACAAATATGCCTGGCAGGAAAGTGTTTCAGTCAGTTAAGCTGTAGTATAGCAAGGCCTTGATTTGCAAAATCAAATGCTCTGACTAAAGCGGCAATGAATAAGCAGTCAGGCAGCATGCTTCATAAAAGCTCACATGCTCGGAGAGGTTGATAGCGTGAGTGGGGTTTCATTTGAACAACGTAATGAGCTATTAATGGTGCTTTAAGGGCTTTCTCGTGGTGTTTGTTTGCTTTACTCCATTTGATTTGTTTGTTTGTGTAGTACCCGACCGCCTGCAGAGCTAAGACCTGTCTGCCTCTCACTTGTATAGATACATAGTACATTCATGCACTAGGGGAATGCAAAAAAATAGCTGTTAATATGTAATTTTAATTATAGGCTGCACATTTTGGCAGTTGTGTCAAGTAAATAAACACATTTTGGCAAATTGCAATGTATTTTAAGAAAAATATGAAATGTTCTAATGTCACCATGTATTTTTAAATGTTAATTGTGTGCCATATGCATGCTTCACTCAAAAATGTGGCAACTAGTATGCTATTCTGAGCAGAGCCCAAGCATTAATGTACATATAAACCGCATGATGAGCTATTAATGGTGCTTTAAGGGATTTCTCGTGCTGTTTGTTTGCTTTACTCTATTTGTTTGTTTGTGTAGTACCTGACCGCCCGCAGAGCTAAGACCTGTCTGTCTCTGACTTGTACAGATACATAGTACATTCATGCACTGGGGGAATGCAAAACTATAGCTGTTAATATATGAAATTCGTTATACGCTGCATATTTTTGCAGTTATTTGTGTTAACACATTTTGTCAAAGAAAAATAATAATGGTTTTAATGTCACCATGTATTTTTTAGAATTCTTTTAATGTTATTTGTGTGCCATATGCATGCTTAACCAAAAAATGTGCCAACTGGTATGCCATTCGGAACACAGCCCATGCATTCATGTACATATGAAGCACCTAATGAGCTATTAATGGTGCTTTAAGGGCTTTCTCGTAGTGTTTGTTTGGTTTACTCCATTTGATTTGTTTGTTTGTGTAGTACCTGACTGCCTGCAGAGCTAAGACCTGTCTGTCTTTCACTTGTGCAGATACATAGTACATTCATGCACTAGGGGAATGCAAAAAAAAATATAAAAAAAATATAAAAAAAATAGCTGTTAATATGTGATTTTAATTATACACTGCATATTTTTGCAGTTATTTGTGTTAATTAAATTAACATGTTTGGCAAACTGCCATGTATTTTATGACAATATGAAGGGTTCTAATGTCACCGTGTATTTTTAGAATTTTTTAAATGTTAATTGTGTGCCATATGCATGCTTCACCAAAAAATGTGCCATCTAGTATGCTATTCGGAACACAGCTCATGTGTTAATGTACATATGAAGTGCGTAATGAGCTATTAATAGTGCTTTAAGGGCTTTCTCGTAGTGTTTGTTTGCTTTACTCCATTTGTTTTGTTTGTGTAGTACCTGACCGCCTGCAGAGCTAAGACCTGTCTGTCTCTCACTTGTACAGATACATAATACTTTCATGCACTAGGGGAATGCAAAAAAGAGCTGTTAATATGTGATTTTAATTATACACTGCATATTTTGGCAGTTGTGTTAAGTAAATTAACACATTTTGGCAAATTGCCATGTATTTGAAGAAAAATATGAAGGGTTCTAATGTCAACGTGTATTTTTAGAATTTTGTAAATGTTAATTGTGTGCCATATGCATGCTTTACCCAAAAAATGTGCCAACTAGTATGCCATTCGGAACACAGCCCATGCGTTAATGTACATATGAAGAGCACTCAGGGAGGAACCGAGTGTGAATGATTTGTATAAAGCTGTTAGTGTAAATTGTGTATAGCGGGACCCTCAGGAGGCGTGCGCTCACTCTGACAGCAGGAACGCTGGCCAAGCGAGACAGGAAATCTCTTATGGGAGGGAAAATGATATTAGCCTTCGCGCTGTGTGCTGCTGTGATTATCATATATATTAGTGCACGGTGGGTTATGGCTGCAGGCTGGAACAGAGGCAGCTTTAATGTGCAGGCGTCACGCACACTGGGGCAGATACTACAACACCAGGCCTGCAGGAACACACCTCACTAACCAGAGGTGAAGACCTACAAGGCCATTAGCATATCTGTCATTCTGGAGTGCTGAGTTGGGTGCGCAGCAGACATACTTTTTGAAAACTTTCTTTTAGGCAAATAGTCCACAACAATTCCATTGCATGTGTCCTTGGTGAAGAAGGCAATGTCAACATGCATTTCTTTTGGTCTCATTGCAAATACTGATTATAAAAAAGACAGTTATACAATAATGAAAATAGGAAAGACAATAGTTTGATCTAATTGAAATATCACCCTGAGTGTTTTGCACAGTGTGATCTGGCAGTATGCTGCACATTTGGCATGTGAAGTAGACCATCTGGGTTTTTCATGCAGTACACATACACACTAGATATTGTATGGTAGTACGCCAGTCTGATCACTCAATGTGTTTGTATATATATACTAACAAATATCAGTATGCTGCATTCTAAAAATAGTCTTTCAGTTGCTATGAGTCCTAAATTTTGATTTCTTATGTATTGCATATTTTTTATTTTACAATATACATAAGTTTTATTAATTTGTTTAGATTGTTGCCTGGACTTTTATTATTTTAATTGTTTAGAGTGAGTCTATTTGTATGCCAAAAGTATTGTGGTGTAAAATTAGTAACTATGGGAATTGTTCTGTGATCAGTCACATTTTACTTCACCGCTTATTTGCATAAAGTTTAACTTTTTGCATCACTGAATACACCAAAATTGCATTGCCAAGACAGTGCCCTTGGTTTTGGAACTGATCTACTGTATGCATGACATTCTCGGTAAAGCTAGCACACAGTCGCACACATACTTTCAGTCATTTTATGGTCACCGTAGCAGTAATGATGGCTCAGGGCTGGTGGGCAGCTGCAGGCTGTGGTTTTCATATTGTGTGTGTGTGATGAGCAGCTCCAGGGTTTGCACTGGGTCACTGCACACTTTTAGCAGAGTGCTTTCAAATCTCTCTCCTGTTCTCTCTCTCTCTGTGACGTGCAAAGTGGAGGGAAATCAAAGACAGAGGACGAAGAAGAGGGCTGGTGATGCTGTTCATCGTCTCTAGTTTCTGTCTCCTCTGTAATTTTTGTCAGTGCCAGAGGTGTGAAGCGTAGAAAATAATTCGTTTTACAGAAGCCGAGCTGCTGGAGGCTTGACTTCTATATTTCTATTTCTATCATTTATTAAAGAGTTAGTTCACACAAAAATGACAATTCTGTCATTTACTCACCTTCAAAAATGGGAATGAGTCAGGATTAGGATGATATAGCTAAAAATGGTTATGAACCAGGATTATATTTTAAGATGGTTTCAGTATACGTAGCAATTTTCTTTGAAGTGTCCGTTATAATACAGATAGATCAGAGTGGATATATTGATTTTTTTATATTAAGATAGTAAAATAATCCACAGTAATTTAAACAACGCAATGCAAATGTAACTGGTATAGATAATTTAAAAGTGTCAATACTCAGAAGAACAATATACATTGCCATATGGTGCTGTCATCTTCTATGTAAATCTAGCTTGTGAAAAAGCAAGTGAAAGTGTCCATGCTGGCAAGGAATATCACACAGCGTTCATTACATAACGCTCAAAAACAAATAGTTCTCAGTGTAGCAGAATGGTGATATGAATAAACATGATAGAGATAAAAACTAGGTGTAATTGTAAACTTCAGATATAAATAATGTGCATGTGGATCTCTCATTCCTTATGCTCAATCATAGCAGTGATTGACAGGTAAGCTTAGCTCCGCCTTTCCAATGTTGCCTCTAGATTTGTGTTAATTTACTCTTTTGGAAACTAAATTATTATTTTTGCCATCAGTTGCTGCTTTACTTAAACTTCCTCAGGAATTTCAAGATAGGTCAAGTATACATTCTTCTGCCTTAGTGATATTTAGTTAACCCTCAGTTACCATAATCCCTGTTACCAGGCTTAAAGTCATGGTCATTATGACTTACAACTTGCCTGCATTTATATTTTCGTGAACATAGCCCCAAAACTGTGTACTACCTATTAGTGTCTCCATCTCTGTGTGGCATTTAGGTACTGGATCGACAAATTGGGGTAAGAATAATTTGTCACCACATAAGCATGCCAGGAGATTGGAGGAGATCTTGCTGGGTTACTGGCATTGACCTCTGGATACAACACTTATGGTGTTGTAATTGGTTTTTACATCAACTCGAGGACAAATGATCGCAGCTGTTGTTGTGTGATTGCAGAAATTCTGGCCGGCTCTCTCTCTCTCACTCTAGACAATTTTACTTTGGAATTGGAGCTGGTCTTGTCATTTGTCTGCCGTATGGTACAGTATGGAAGCTGAATGTAAACACTGTCCTGCAATGTTCACAGGTAATAGCCGGGTGGGCTAGCATATCTCAGATGATCCAACCATATTTGATAGTAGAAGAGCTCACTGTATCAGGAGGTAAAATATTCTCTTTGAGATTCTCTCAATCTTTAACCAGTGTATTTCAGAAGGGTTCCATGTGGTTGTCTAGAATGGTGTAGTAGGAGCACAGTCTGCATGGAAGGTGGACGCTTGGTGCAGATTTTCAGGCCATGGCAAGCGACAGGAGGGTTGAGTCCTTCCCTTCCTCAGACTCTTACATAGAAGGGCTTATCACAAAAGGGGATCACTGCACAGGGAGCAGCAAAAGGACAACAGCCTCTGGAAATGCTGATTAAGGGTACATACATTTATTGGACTGATGTTCGTCATCCAAAATGTCCATCCAGCTCTGTCATCCAGAATGGTTTGTGGTAGTGTTGCTCGCTAGTGGATAAAGAAGCATTAGATACTTTCTCTATTTTTTGCAGCGAAAGAGCTCAACAGCATCAGGAGGTAAAGTATTCTCCAGGGTCAACTAGGTAATACTGTGGTGATTTCACTAGTAATTTTTGTTTTAAAGCTCACAATGGTATGTGAGAACTGTGGTAAGTGCTCTTTCTTTCAGTTGTGTTCAAGGTGAAGGCGAAGCATGAGAAGCCAGATACAGATTCATCTGGGTACATGGCAGAAATTAAGTTAAGGGTAAGTATGAGGCTTAAATGTCTTTATGAATTTGGCCTATTGCTATTAGTTTTCTTCAAGTGTTGATAATGGGGCGAGCCTACCAGTGCGGTATCAATGTTGCCATGGAAACAGCACCTTTAACCTAATCAGCAAAGTGTGTGCCAATCCTGAGTACATTGGAGGCATATTCCAAGAAATTTATAAGCCCGGAATGGTATGTAAAGACTATGGTGGGTGCTCTTTCCTTCAGTTATGTTCAAGGTGAAGGCGGAGCATGAGGAACCAGGTACAGATTCTTCTGGGTACATGGCAGAAACTGAGTTCAGGATAAGTATGAGGCCTAAATGTCTTTGGGATTTTGACCAATTGCTATTAGTTTTCTTCAAGTGCTGATAATGCTGCGAGCCTACCAGTGCGGTATCAATTTTCCATGTAAACAGCACCCTCAACCTAATCAGCAAAGTGTGTGTCAATCCTGAGTACATTGGAGGCATTTTCCAAGAAATGTATAAGCCTGGAATGGTATGTAATGACTATGGTAGGTGCTCTTTCTTTCAGTGTTGTTCAAGGTGAAAATGGAGCATGAGGAACAAGGTACAAATTCATCTGGGTACATGGCAGAAATTGAGTTCAGGATAAGTATGAGGCTTAAATGTCTTTAGGATTTTGGCCAATTGCTATTGGTTTTCTTTAAGTGTTGATAATAGGGCAAGACTACCAGTGCGGTATCAATGTTGCCATAAAAATAGCATACTCAACTTAATAAGCAAAGTGTGTGCCAATCCTGAGTACGTTGGAGGCATTTTCCAAGAAATTTATAAGCCGGGACTGGTATGTAATGGCTATGGTAGGTGCTCTTTCTTTCAGTGTTGTTCAAGGTAAAGGTGAAGCATGACAAACTAGGTACAGATTCATCTGGGTACATGACAGAAATTGAGTTCAGGGTAAGTATGAGGCTTAATCTTGTTCAGGATTTTGGTCAATTGCTATTAGTTTTCTTTCAGGTGTTGAAAATGTGACGAGCCTACCATTGCAGTATCAGCGTTGCCATAGAAACAACAACCTCACCCTAATTAACATGAGTGTGTGCTCATCATTTTTCTATTTTTGGCAGGAAAGAGCTCAACAGCATCAGTAGGTAAAATATTCTTCAGGGTCATCAAGGTCATAGTGTCGTGATTTCACTAGGATTTTTAGTTTTGAAGCCCGGAATGGTATGTAAGGACTATGGTAGGTGCTCTTTCTTTCAGTTGTGTATAAAGTGAAGGTGGAGCTTGAGCGTACAGATTAACCTCGGTAAATAGCAGAAATGGAGTTCAGGATAAGTATGAGACTTAATTCGTTTACATTTTTGCCATTTGCTAATAGTTTTTTTAAGGTGTTAATAATGTGACGAGGTTCCCAGAGATGGGTTGCGGCTGGAAGGGCATCCGCTGCGTAAAATCGTGCTGGATAAGTTGGCGGTTCATTCCGCTGTGGCGACCCCGCAAGGGACAAAGCCGACAAGAAAATGAATGAATGAATAATGTGACGAGCCTACCAGTGCAGTATCAGCGTTGCCATGGAAACCGCATCCTCGCCATAATCAACAAAGTGTGTCAAATTCCGCCACCTGCAGCTCCTTAGGAGGGACAGATATAAGTGAAGTCTGAGGAAGAGAAAATGAGTATAAACTTAAGCAGGACTGAAGCTGTGCCTGAAGCCACTGCAGACCTCCCATGATCTAGAAGCCACACCCTTTTTTGGACACTGGACTACACAAGTTCTGCACTGTCCTTTTGCCGTGCACATCTGCGCACCCTACCCTAAGTGAAGCCAACACAGTTTCTCCAAGTACAAAAGGGGCATTGGGCAAATCAAAATGATTTTGAGTTTACCCTGTGTAAGTTTACAGGCCCTTTTGTGTACACTTACGCCCCATTCACACGTGGCGTCAGCGTCAATGCTTCATTTTGAATGGGTGACGTCAAGTATTGCCGAACTAAATTTTGGGTCCGTCCAGGAAATTTCTCAACTTTTCAAGCTCCAACTAATGTGTCAGCCAATCAGATCACTTTATGCAAATACCCCAGCTCGTACAGTAGCTGATTGTGGACATACTTCATTGGCTGACGCTGCTTTAGACCCAACTTCAGACATGCCATTCGTCAAGCGTTGACGCTGAAACCCCATGTGAATTGGCCGTTAGCCAGCCAGGTTCAAACAACTGCTCTCGATACAGAATACAGGTTCATGTGAGTATCACCTGAAGAGGAATTTATGGAGCTGATCTGCGGGAATAGTAGCAGGAATGGACTTATAATTAAGTTTATGGAGTGTCTTTCTGAATGTCTTTTCTGGTTAGGCAGATCAGAACAATTTCTCTTGACAACAATCTGCTTTGGGTAAGTAATGAGTAATAGTTTCATCTAAGTGTTTTCTTCCTGGAAACGTATGAGTGGGGAAGAGGACGATATGTAAATTTAAGAATTCAATTAAACACTAGCTGTGATTAAAAGTAAATTTGCCCTCCAAAAAGGAGGGGGTGGCGGTGGGCTTATATATATTAAAAACCTTCTGCTTTGTCAGATGTTGAACAACTCAATATATTTTGTGATGACCCTCAGATGTTTGTGTCTTTAGCATTTTATGCTATGCATTCTGCTGAGCTTCACATTGTCCCACTATTCTCCATTATCTTGTGTTGAGCAGCTGTACATGGTTTGAAGCAGCATAAGGGCAAGTCAATCCTGTCAGAATTTTTATATTGGATGAACTATGCATTTAATGTCTGTGGATGTGAATATCACAACCCAGTCTGCATCAGTGACTGCGAATACATGTCCAAGGATAATCCCACATTATTCCCCAAATCTCAGTAGTCAAATCCCATTTAGTCCCTCTGATTGAGTAATTTTGGAAGTAAGCTGTTTATATGCCCTTTCAATGTCCCCGTTATGAGTCTGCCATTTATCCAGGATGAATCTTCCTATTCATAGCACTGAACAATGCCAATCTTCATCAAAACCATCTGCTGTCATTCTTAGTGCTGTTCTATTGTGCAGATAAAAAAAAAACTAGTATGTGCTATTCATTTGTGCATCTTTAGAAAGTCTGATTTTTAAATGACCTGATAATGTTGAGCGTTGATAGTTGAGAATGTCATTCAGAATCCACAATTCTCCATAATGTGAAATAGCCATGATCTAAATGAGAGGCCTTTGAGATATAGTAAACAGCATGTTGCGTCTGTATGAGACATGTGATGACGGAAACGTTGCAGTATGTTGTGATCAGAATATAGATGTGCTCATAAATTCATGCGCTTTGATTTCATGTGTTCGTATGAAATGCTTTCACCTCTTATACCTCCAAAGACCTGAGTGGTACTGTATTATGTGAAGAAACTGAATATCTGTCTGTCCATAAAAATGCTTTTCTTTTGTCTGGTTTCTAGTCTAAATATCTTAATTCCTAAATTAAGAAGCATTTTCTAGCCAAGTAAAAAACATTATTGTCTTATTTTGAGAAATAATGTCTAAATTAAGTGAGTTTTTACTTAAAACGAGCAAAATAATTTGCCAATGGCGTATGCTAAACAATCTTGTTTTTGCTATGAAATAAGATTATTTTGCTTAGCCCATTGGCTGATTATTTCGCTCGTTTCTATAATTTTACAGTCCTGTCTGACTTTTGCTTGGTGGTCAACTTTTAAACTTCATTCAAATGTATAAGTGGGGAAGATGACCATATGTAAATACAGGAATTAAATTAAACACAAGCTATGATTAAAAGTTAATTTGCCCTCCAAGAAGGAGGGGGTGGTGGTGGGCTTATATATATTAAAACAATACTGCTTTGTCAGATGTTAAACTAAAATATGTTTTTCCATAAAACAAGCAAAATAATCTGCCAGTGGGGTATGCAAAATAATCTTCTTTTTGCTTTGAAATTAGATTATTTTGCTAAGCCCATTGGCAAATTGTTTCGCTTGTTTCTATAATTTTACAGTCCTGTCCACAGGAAATCAGTTTAAAACAATATATATATATATATATATATATATATATATATATATATATATATATATATATATATATATATATATTAGAGGTGTGAACCTACATTGGTCTCACAGTTCGGTTCGGTTACGATTATAGTCCTATCGATTCTGTTCAATTCGATATCTCGGTGCATTGATGATGCTTTCCATAAACTATTTTATTTTACTTCACAGCACAATAATTTTTGTATTAAAATGTATAAATATATTTATATATTATTTGTAATACAATTTTGTCCTTTAATACATTAAATGTCCTTTAATGTATTTTTAAAAACTAATACAGGCACAGAACAACATGAGCATTTATAGCAAATAAACAAATACAAATATTCCACTCGCTTTATGAGCCCTGTCAAGCGAGTACTTACACCCCTACGATTGGTAACGCGTTCAACAGAAAGGGCTGCGATTGGCTCTGGCACTGTTCACTGATTAGTGACTGATAAATGGCAGCCACGATCACAGCTGATCCATGATAGACGCGGAGGAGAAAACTGGCTCTGCAGACATGCACTTGTGTGTCTGGATCCACAAGTATCGATATAACAGCAGAGAGGAGAGGAAAAGTCACGCCAGCAGGTCAAAAGGCCACAATGAGAGAGAGAAATGGAGTTTACTTTCATTTTGTCAGTTGCAGTGAAATAGGGGCTTCTGCTGTACTTCAGTGTCAGTGAAAGACTGTCCAGCAAACACTCACGCTTCCCTCGTCATAGTAAGCTACCGCGACATATCGCATATGAGATAAATGACATCAGTAAGTAATAACCGGTTATGATTATTACTGAACCAATACGAATTGTCCGCGTCTGCACCGCAGTGCACAGAAGAAACAATTTTGACACCCTTTATACATATATATATATATATATACAGTTGAAGTCAGAACTATTAACCCCCCCCTTTTTTTTTACTTAATTTGTGTTTCACTGAGAGAAAATTTCTTCAACACATTTCTAAACATAATAGTTTTAATAACACATTTCTAATAACTGATTAATTTTCTCTTTGCCATGATGACAGTAAATAATATTTGACTAGATATTTTTCAAGACACTTCTGTACAGCTTAAAGTGACATTTAAAGGCTTAACTAGGTTAATTAGGTTAACTAGGCAGGTTAGGGTAATTAGGCAAGTTATTGTATAATGATGGTTTGTTCTGTAGACTATCGAGAAAAAAAATATAGCTTAAAGGGGCTAATAATATTGACCTTAAAATGGCTTTTAAAAATTTTAAATGGCTTTTATTCTAGTTGAAATAAAACAAATAAGACTTTCTCCAGAAGAAAAAATATTATCAAACATACTGTGAAAACCTCTTTGCTCTGTTAAACATCATTTGGAAAATATTTAAAAATGAAAAAAAAAAATTTGAAGGGGGGTTATATATATATATAGTGTGTGTGTGTGTGTGTGTGCATAGTCATATATTTGTCATTGTACCTGCTTATTTAGTGTGTAAGTCTCATTCTGTCTCTGTCTCATATGTAATGTGTGCTGAGGTTTGGAGTTGATCCATTGAAGGGATGCAGTAATCATCCTCAGTGCAGGGCAGTCGGAGGTGTTTGGAGCTCAGCAAGGGGGAAATGAAGAGGTCTCACACTCTCAGCGGCTGCATTCTGCGGCTGCAGGATTAGCTAATGCGATTAGCTACGTCTCACAATCAGCCGAACTGAATGCATGTTGTAATTACAGCACCTCAATGGGAAAGGTGTGTGTGAAAGATTAATGCAGGTGAGTGGCAGGCTGTGATAGATACGCTCTGCTAACATGCTCTTCATAGCCAAGTTTGTGTGTGTGTCTGTGAGTGTGTGCATGCGTGTTTGCGAATGGGACTGAATGGGACTCCAGCTCATCTGCACACATGCGACCCATACTTGCCAAATGAGCTCTGAGTTGGGAGTGAGGGACTGTAATACTTCAAATCTGTTTATATTTTTCATGATAGTGTTATAATTTTGCAATCCCAGTGATTCTTGATCTGTAAGATCCAGAAATTGTCAATGCTATTCTGCATAACAGTAAAGCTAAATAATTTGAGATGATATTTTAGAGTGTTAAACCCTGAAGGATCTTTGTACCACTTGTTAGGTTGGTATCATGAGGCAACTGTGTCATGATCTCATAGAAACCAGACAGTGACCAATAATAATGCATGTCCTCTCTGGGCTTCAGTCATTATCTTCGCAAAATTCTGCTTTAGTACCACTATGGATTTGAAATCTCTGTACTATTCTAGGACGATGTCTTTTGTCTCATGAAATCAGCACGACGTATTTCCACACAGGATTTCTCACAGCTTCAGTTCCATACTGAAAATCAATGGACATGCGGATTGACTCCAGCTGAATCGCTGCCCGTTCATTTAGCTCTGATTCAAGACATTTCTAGCTTTTTTCCACACAGTTTGCAGTCTGCCTTCTGCCTTTGCATTTTCTTTTGGTCCGTGATGGAGCCACATCACACGTGCGCAGCTGAGTGGGAACATTAACTGTGAATTACAAGGGGGTGTGATTACAAAGGTAGAAGTGGTCTATATAAAGATTAAAAGAGCTAGAAGATTGTGTGTAATAATTCTAATCAGAAATTTGGGTGTGTAAATTACCCCTAAATAAGGCCCTGTGATTTCCATGAGGTGGAAAATGCAGATAGAATTGCAGAATTCATCCTGTTTAATGCTGAATGTCATGGAATTTGTCAAAATCAGGATGAATTAATCAGTTAGGGCTACTTTACATGGATGCTTAGAATGCATAATGTGCATTCTTAAAGTGGCAAAGAAGTTAGAGTACTTCTGCACAGTGGTATGTATTTATCGAAGTTATAAAATCATTAGACGACACAGTGGCTAAGTGGGTAGCACTGTTGCCCCACAGCAAGAAGGTTTAAGTCCCGGCTGGGCCAGTTGGCATTTTTGTGTGGAGTTTGCATGTTCTCCCTGTGTTGACATGGGTTTTCCTCACAGTCCAAAGACATGCGCTATAGGTGATTTGAATAAACTAAATTGCCCGTAGTGTATGTGTAAACGTGTTTGGATGTTTCCTAGTAGTGGGTTGCAGCTGGAAGGGCATTCGCTGTGTAAAAAATGCTGTGGAAAGCGGAAGGAAAATTAATAATAAAATCATAAAGAATAATTTAAAAATTAAGGCAAAACAGTTTTAATGTCATTTTTTAAATATATCGTTATTTCATGTATTTTGTTTTTTGTTTTATATGATAAATTGATATAATCAAGAAAAAAATTATTGACATTGCACCGTGATTAATTACAAAATATATCATTTCATATTGATCAGACGTTCTGATTTTTTTTTTTCTTTTTAAATATTCGTAAAAAAACGAGATAATTTTTGGGGGAAAATGATTTATGAGGCACTAAGTTTTGCAATAACAGCAGTTCAAAACCAAGTTTTATGTTAATTAACTCCTTTGAATTGTGTAAATTGCATTAAAATGATTTTGTGTAATAAACTGATGAACAGTTTAGGCCACATTTACACTAATAGCTTTAAGTTTTAAAACAGCGTTTTCGAATGATAATGATCCACATGCACATTTAGGTTTTACCTAGCGTTTCTGAACAGATCTCCGTCCACTCTATATCACCCAGCCACTGAAAGCGCACATCACATGACCACACACACACACTCTGGCATGCATTGCAGCGTATGCACATGTCTGAGCTACAGGCAGTCAGCAGGTGCTTTGAGCACACCTCCCCAGGTGAGAGCAGCGCACATCAGACAGCTCATCAAGGATATACTGCTAGATCTCATCTCACTACAGTTGTTAAATGTTATATTTAATTCATCTTGCCTCTATCTAACGACTCTGGTTATTTGAATCTATTACTTGTTCTTAGGTAACGTGTTTTGGCTGAAATCAAAGATAAGTTAATATATTAATTTATGTAACCACGTGCACTGATTCTGCACATTGACTGATTACATTCCTTTATTTTCTATATTGTATAAACTTATTCAACATTATACTTTTATAAAGGCCATTATTGATTATTAAAACTATAATTCAGCAAATGAGAGGGTTTGTTTCATATTTTTCAATGGAAATGAAAAAAGGCAGTGAGGTTATAGGCTCAATTTTGTAAAAAAAATGCATGCAGTGATGACGCTCATATAAATATGCAGCTACACGAGGCCCTAACATTTTTGGTGTCTGTAAAGTTGTTAATATCAAAATAAAAATAGGCAGTTCCTTTTATCAAGTTTTTTAATTTTATTGTTAAGAAAGTGAAACGGCATAGCCTGCAGGGTGATTTGAATGAGGTTAAAAAGTACAGTGTTCCCGATTTTCCCGTGTCCTCTGGAGTTTGTTTTCCATATCAAACTTGAAAAATCTGAACTTAAAAGGAAAGGTTGCAAGTCTGAACTTTTTGTACTTAATATTCAGAAAAGGCCCCAATCAGATCGCAGCCATGCCTCTGTTTTAAAGATTTCTCTGTTTCCCCCATTCACACTGTCATAGAGCAGCAGCATTTTAAAATTAAAACGGGCTCTTCATGGTTTCCAAAATGCTTCGTTTTCAGGGCTCAAAAACTCCAGGTTAGTGTGGACGGAAAGCGTAAGAACCAAACCAAAACGTATTAGTGTAAGCTATGCTTTAGATTCTCTTAAATCTTAAATTTAGTGTCAAATAATAGAAACCATGAATTCTAATTAAATTGAAAAACTCAGTCTACTCAACATGGTTTTCACGAAACATCAATCTGTGTTTGGTCCTAAAAACACCTCAGTTCTGTTTTGCTCTTGATGTGTAGATTTCATAGAAAGGTGAAACTATTTCTCTTTCAGACCTTCATTCCCCATGTGTCGTCACCGAGCTGCCAGGAGGCCGATAGCCAACTGCTAACGTTTGATTGAATTATCCCTCAACATGATGTGGCAGTAAACTGTTATTCCTCCATCTTACCAGCCCTCCACCGTCTCGCCCCTGAGCGACGACTTTCATCCTCTCTCATTTCTCTGCTGTCATACACACACTAGCACTCGTCTGCTACTGCGACGGTTTCGGCCTTTTGCTCATTTACGGCTCTGTATTCCCGACAGGCTGTCTGATTCCTGAGGGGAGGCCCATGGTCGAATTTACAGCCATATATAAATATATATGAGCGTGTGGTTCTCTCAGATTGAAAACATATACCTGTGACGATTGCCTGCTATGAAGTTCATTCCAGGGCTAATGCTGTTTTTCCTCCCCATCTCATCGGTTCTTTCAAAGAAAACGCATCCTATTTTAGGGCATGAGAGATATATGGTGAAGAGCAGGGTAAATATTTGAGAGTTATAGCAGGCTCCGTTCTCAGATTAATTCAGTTGGTTTTCTTCACCGGCCAGCGTGGAGTGGATTCACAGCTGGTAGGTTTGTTTTACTTCAAGACTAGTGGTTTGAGCTGTAGAGAATGCTTTTTCACTTCTGTTTTTTTGTTTGTTTGAGATGCAGTTCTGGAAACTAAGAATGAAAGCGGTTCGTTGACCAATTTCAGCAGAGACGAGTAGAGAGGAGAATTCATTATCAGGTAACTGCGAAATTATGGGCCGGTTTACACCTGGTTACTTTGTGTTTTATTCTTTATGTGTTTTAAACATTTCCATTTTCATTTGACTACATGAATCCGTCTCTGCTAAACATATATACAGTTGCAATCAGAATTATTCAACCCCCTGATTTATTAGCCCGCTGTTTATTTTTTTCCCCAATTTCTGTTTAACAGAGAGAAGATTTTTTCAACACATTTCTAAACATAATAGTTTTAATAACTCATCTCTAATAACTGATTTATTTTATCTTTGCCATGATGACAGTAAATAATATTTGACTAGATATTTTTCAAGACACTTCTATACAGCTTAAAGTGACATTTAAAGGCTTAACTAGGTTAATTAGGTTAACTAGGCAGGTTAGGGTAATTAGGCAAGTTATTGTATAATGATGGCTTTTTCTGTAGACTATTGAAAAAATATAAAGCTTAAAGCTTTAAAAAATTTAAAACTGCTTTTATTCTAGCCGAAATAAAACAAATAAGACTTTCTCCAGAAGAAAAAATATTATCAGACATACTGTGAAAATTTCCTTGTTCTGTTAAACATCATTTGGGAAATATTTAAAAAAGAAAAAAAAATTCAAAGGGGGTTCAATAATTCTGATTGCAACTGTATGATTCCGATCTTCAAATCCTGTGCTATATGCAAATTTAACTAGGTTACATTGATTAAAGGGTAAGGCTGGGCAATTTGGCCTAAAGTCTAAATTTTAATAAACATTTTAACTTGATTACGATTAATAAACGAATATTTTTTTATTTTATGCTTTTGCCCTTATAGTTCACTGACAAGTTTTGTACAGTAATTCAATTCATGTTTATTTATATAGCGCTTTTTACAATGTAGATTGTGTCAAAGCAGCTTAACATAGTTCTAGTAAAGTCCAGATTTCAGAGTTGAAGTTCAGTTTAGTTTAGTTCAGTGTGGGTTAAATTTCACTGCTGAAAGTTCAAACACTGAAGAGCAAATCCACCAACTTGCGTGGTTACGTACATTTTTGCAAATCCACCGAAGTGTGTGGTTACATACATTTTTGCAAATCCACTGAAGTAAATATGCTCACATTTTACAAGTGAGAAATCTTTGAATGTAGGGTGCATTACTTGATTTAAAAATAATTGAAGTAAACGCACACTATCTACTGTGTATGAATATTTATTGAACATCAACGCTGGACAACTGAAATTAAAACACGCATTGCCTAAAACGCAGCTCTCTGCGCTGCCCACCGTCTTTACCTTTACCAAACAGACCAATCACAAAGCTTGCGCTACGTGTCGTGACGTGTAAGCTCATTTGTTTTGAGAGGTGTGCGGGACTGTACATGTGCCCTTGGCAGAAGTGTAATATCATAATAATGTAGTATAAATCATGATATAATAAGTATAATTCAGCCTTAACAGAGCGGGGTCACGTGATTCCACACACGGTAGGGAAAGTAATTGAAAAAATTTACCTGGAAAAATTTGATTGATTATAGCTTTTGAATGTCGATTTCGATTACTTTTCAATTAATCGCCCAGCTCTTTCAAAGTGTCAGATACACCTGCACTTTTTATTATATACAGAAGCTTTAGCTACTGTATATATCTTATTTGGCATACAAATTATTTTAGATGCAGGCTGCAAAACATCACAAGTTGGGCTCTGAGATTACTGTCATTAAAGCTGAATGAAACTTCTATTTTTGTCATACAGAAATGTGCAGGCAATATTCAAAACTGTAAAGTGGTTACATAAGTTTTTGTATAACCTACTCTTCCAAAAACAAAACAAACTGCTTTTGTAAATGAATGAAAATGTTTTATTGTTTCATTATTATTTCACAGAGATAGCTGTGTGCTGCATCTCTGTTGTTAATGATGCCATTTGATATTATTTAACATTAATTTTATATTTTCAGGGTCAAATATAAAATCAAATGAAAAATTAAAACAAAACAATCATCTCACACTGTCATCTGTGACCTGTTGCTTATGCATTTGCACTTGCAAATCTGATGGTCATATAACCCACAACACAAACTAATTTTGGGAGAAGTAAAATATACATGTGATTTCAACAAGCATATGCATTTCGACATGTCCAGTTTCATCTGGAATGCTCCTAAATTGGTTTGAGTGATTGGATTTACACTAAATCTGTCTTGGATGCATTTCAGATGTCCTTTTCACGATCGGATAGCTATGCCATCAGAAAAAATGCATGACGTGATCATGTGTAAACAGCCCTATACCATATATAATCAAAAGCAGGTGTGGTCACATTAGCAAAAAAATCCTTATTATTCATTGCCAGTAGTGTAGAGATGCATAAAGCACAGCACAAACCAAAGTGACTTACAAACCAAGCACTTTTTTGTTAGCACAGTGAATCTACATTGGAAACTTTTTAGCCAAGCTAAAACTCCCAATTAAATTTCTATCAGAATGATTTTTGAATGCTAAGGTTTGCTGAGAAAGGATAATGTAACTACTTTATGCCTTTGCACAATTTAACTCTGAATGCTGTCACACCAGTTTCAGGCCCTCAACAGGATCTCCAGAATCCCTATACATCCATGTTTGAGTTTGAGAAACTGCTTTATCATCCACCAAACAGCCACCAGACAAGCCTGCACCATTATGAAAGTCCACTTGCACTATAAGGTATGCAAAACAACAATTATGGTTAGTTTTTTGCGTAATATGGGATGAATAAAAACATGTGCATTGGTACCTTAGAAATTCTGTCATTCCATCTAGTGAGTTTGGGATATTTTAAGAAACCTTGTGCGATTTTTGAGTCCAAAATGCATCAGACTGCCATCTGAGACTATATGTCTGTCTATGTACAGTACTGTGCAAAAGTCCTAGTTTTTTTCACCAATAAAAATGTGGAAAGTTGCCTAATACTTCTTTATTTTTCTGTAGCATGTCAGTTTGAATTATCAATTTACATTTCCAAACATTATTTTTAGCTACTACAGTACTGTTCAAAATATTAGGCATATAGCATAAATACATTTTATTCATCAATTAACTAAATCAAATCAATATTTGGTATGACCACACTTTGCGATGTTGCCAAAGATCTGGATTGAGTTTGTCTCAGTTTCTTCATGTCATTCCAGACAGACTGGATGATGATCAGATCAGATGTGGAGCACTGGCTGTTGTCAGACAATAATCTTGCTGTATAATTACAATTAAGGACAATAATAATGTTTGGAAATATTAATTGATGACATGCTACAGTAAAAATAGAGAAATAACTAACTTTAAACCTTTTTTGTGGTGAGTATACTAGTGGCCTAAGACTTTTGCACAGTACTGTATGTCTATATGTTCAGACATGAGTGTATTGTAGCTGCAGGCCACCTGCACAGTCATCTTGACTCGAGAGCATCATTACACACTCATTACACACCTGCGGACTGAGTGCAGGTCAGAGGGCATTCACATCAAAGCTGCTCGTCTGTCTAGGGCCAGACATCTTTGCACTCCCATCCTACGCAGCACTAAAGTGGACAGTCTGGTTCATCTCTCTTGCTTCATTTTGTCAGAGTTTTAAACCAAAATAAAACTATTAACTGTGAACAAACTAGAGCCTACTGCAATAGAAGGGAGTTGCACTCTTAATTCTGCATACATGTGCACAGAGTGTCTTTGCTTTATCTCTTTTGCATTATACTTTTTGTAACAACCAAAGTTTGCAATTTATATCTGTCATGTGACCCAAATTTATAGCATACTAATCAAAAACTGAGTGGGGCAGAAAAAGTTTTAATAAGGGGTAGTTAAAAGCATTAACAGAAGCATTGCCTCCCCCTTGTGTTTGCTTCAAAATATACCTAAAGTCTGCGCAGTTGAAAGTGAATGTATTCTGTTAATGCAAGTGTTATATAAGTTAATGCAATATAGTGGTATAAATATGTAATTTCAAAACAGTCTCAGCACTAATCTAATCCTTTACTATTTTCCCGAGCACACTTATCCTAATTCAAAATGTATTGTTTGGGAAATAGACCTGTAGTTTGGTCGCGCATCATTTACTCTTCTCCGCACTGTCAAAGCTGTATTGTCGATAATCCAATTGCAATTACAAATATAACATGCTACATAATTTAAACTATTTGTATTGCCACAGTTGCATCGATTGGTTTCGCCTTTTTTGCTTCAACTCGATGCTTTGTGTTTGTGATTTATATGAATGTATAAAAAATATGTATTGCTTTAGGTTTGTTGTATTATTAGCCCAGCAGGGGCGGAGTGCGTTGTGTGTTATCTATTACTCCGGTAGGTTTAGTTTAGTCCCTCAGGCCATAAACCAGCAAGCACACAAGCCACGGCCAAATGACACATATATGTTTGCATGTGATGCCAAGAAATCAAAGTCTTACTCTCCTTTACGTACTTGGGTGAATGTGCATGTGTGTGTGTCACCACTAAAGGCTGTAGAGCTGAATTATGGATTTGTGTGATGAGCAGCCTCTGGGAGATGTGTGTTATTCCAGCGTGTCAGGAAATAGAGTGGGTGGACGGGATTCTGATTAGAGCCGGAGCTAAGATAGAGAGACAGATCTATGGTTTCTATATCCGTCCCTGAACAGAGAGAGATGTGCCTTATCATAGACACCGACAGACACCCCGTACACTCGACTCTGTCCGTATCAGTCAGTTGAGGACCACACAAACACACACACACACACATGTATGTGATGATAGCAGCCATTTATCAAGCGCTGACAACTCACATTCGCCGCTGCAGGACTGCACGCTTTCTCTTTATTTTTGTCCGATGTCTCCATCGTGTCGTTGTCAAAGGGTCTGAGCTCTAGGTAATATGCTGAGCCAGATCCATTGGTACAAAAAAAGACGGTCATAAGTTACGTAAATGTATAAAAGGAGACAGATAGGCTTTTTTTACATTCTCAATTTTCTGCCGCTTGATTAAACTTGCTGCAGGATCAATCCCACTCTGAATCTAAAATCAATTTTGATAGTGTCTCTAAAAAAAAAACCAGCACCCTAAAACACATCAACCTGTGGGAGGCTGATTGTGTTACAGAGAAATAGAAAGGCAGTTTTAAAATGAAAACATCTCTGAGACTGCAGAAATGTCTCACAGTACCTCATAACCTCAGCTCAATGTTTGCTAAGGCATTTAAACAAAGCTCTAACAGTGAATATGAAGGTCTGCTATATTTATTTTTTCGCCTGTTGTTCATTTAATAAATTATTGAATGCAGACCTTTATAGTTATTGTTCTTGATGTAAACCGGTACCAAATAAAGACATCATTAACAATATAATTAGCATCTATTTGCATTCTTCCCTATAAAAGGCAAAGTACAATGACTACACAAACACCACAACTGAGGAAAAATCCTTTTACAATTTTTACACCAGTCAGTCAAACGTGTTGTGGGTGGATTAGTGGTTTTGTTTTTTCTGAAACTGGACAAAATTTAACCATGAGTCTTTGTCACAAGACAGAACAGATGGTGTAAAGCCCATTTTAGGGCTTAAAGGGATACTTCACTCAAAAATTTTAATTCTGTCATTATTTACTCACCCTTTACTTGTTTCAAACCTTTATGACACTCTTTATTCTGTTAAACACAAAAGAAGATATTTTGAAGAATGCTAAAAACATGTAATCATTGACTTCCATAGTATTTGTTTGCTGTGGAAGTCAATAGTTAGAGGTTTTCAGCTTTCTTCTGTGTTCAACAGAGTAAATGTGAGTGAGTAAATAATGAGTAAATTTTCTTTTTTGGGTAAACTATCCCTTAACTCCATTTTGATCAAATGTTTAGTTATTACACTTTGCCTTTGTATGGCAGCATGGATCATGCCTCCTTATCCTCCTCACTTATGCCTTGCACATTACTGCACTCACATACCAGCTGGAAATCTACTGCCTTTTACTAAAAGATGCACAATACACAATGTTCCAGCCTAGAGGGAGGTTATGTACACTATGATTTAAGACAAATATAGTGTAATTTAACAGACTGTTATGTACAGGCAGTGCTGTGGCACGGTAGGATTTTTAAAAAGCATCCTGAAACGCTGGCAGACACCGATTGGCACCACTGGTGTGAGTAAATTCTCGCAGAAAACCTTTGAATTTTAAAGACATGGTGCTGTGGTGTGCCGACCTCCTTGACTGTCTCCACTACCAATTACTGAACTGTAAAGCTGCGGTCACGCTGCAATTTTCACCCCATAGACTTCCATTCATACACATGCGAATGTGCAAACCGAAAATGCAAGTTTCTCATGTCACTGCTTTTTAGAGTTCAAGCTTCGTGAACTCTGACAGTTGAAATTGCATCATGTGATTGCTTCAGACCAAAACTAAATTATAATATGGAGCAGTCCGTCGCTTAATCAAAAGTCTTATCATCTTGTTTTATCCCGCCCCCTTTCAGAGTGTCATACAACAGAATTTTGCATGCTCAAAATCTAGTGTGACCACAGCTTAAGTGGCATCACTAAGAACCTGCACCATGATTTTTGGTGTGGAGTCCCGCAATGGCAGATTGAGTGTCGAGCAAACACAGCCAACTAAAACGTTGTGTATTGTATTATAGAGTTTATAGTGCATTGCAGTATTTTTTTTTGTCTACCACTTTCAATGCTCAAACCAGTTGGATTCTGTTTGGCTGTCAATGTTTTATAAATCATAAGGTGGAAAAATGGTACCTAAAGCAGTTCCAACAATATTGTTTCTCTGTGCATTTATCTTGGTTATTAGCTGGTTATAAGCTATTTACAGTTAAAAGTAATTTTAAAAACTTTATATATATTTAATTATTTTAGCTATTTTTACATTTTTAAATGTTTGCATGCTGGTCAAAAGGGAATTTTGGTGTCTACATTGAATAAAATGCATAAATGTTTTGATAGATAGATAGATAGATAGATAGATAGATAGATAGATAGATAGATAGATAGATAGATAGCATATTGAATGCAACTGTCTAATGTTATAGATCATTTAAGAATTATTTATGAATTTTAAGAATATAAAATGTCAAATTTTGGATCAAAATGTTCTATTACGATTTACAGTATCTGATATTTATGCAAAATTAAACAGTATATTTATTCTGAGCTGTACTTATTAAAATACAGAGTATGTCATCATAAATATATATTATAATAAGAGGTTAAATTATTAAAATCATCGAGCTGAAAGAATAATTAAACCCAGTGGTTTGAAGAATAACAGCAAATTATAAAGATTTACAATTATATTCTTTGACCCATGTAACCCATTCTGCACTATAATCAGATTGGAAATAAGCAAGCTAAAACACAGAAATCTTCAGAGAGCTTTGTTGCTAGAAACGCCAGAGCCACAAACCCTAATATCCTGTATTTTGCATTCTTGCAGCGTAGGCTTGATTCAATCTATCATGAACTATCAGCTTAGAAATCATTGGGCACCTTCATCAGAGCTACAGATCTCATTTTCCTGTCGTATTTTTCGCACTCAGAGTCAGGTCGCTCCAAATCATTTCAGCCGATCCTCAGGCCATGTAACGCAGTGGAAAAATTAGGATTTATATGAGGAATGTACATATTATCCATCATAAAAGTGTTCTCTGGGCATTTACCTTTCCTTATCTGCCAAGGCGTATAGTGAAAATAATTTTAACCACACTTATAATACGAATCTACTCCAGATTTATTTATTTAGGTATTCTAGTTCATTATAATACATGCATTATATAAAACCGTTTGCAGCCTCAGGGTTTGTGTGATGCAATCTAGCAGTTAGGTTTTTATAGTGATGGCCAGGATCCCGGAGTCAAATCTTGTATTTGTCCTTATCCAAGAATTATGTGAGTCTACATAAGACTAAATATCACCTTATATAGTGGAAAATTAAGGTCTGGTTTAATGCTTAGGATTTATTCTACTGTCCTGTTGTTGAAAATAATAATTGTCATTTTGGTCACACTTTACAATAAGGTTTAATTAATGTTAGTGAATGTGTTTACAGACATCAACAAAAAATTAACAACACTTGTACAGCATTTATTAATCATAGTTCAACATTTTCTAATGCATTATTAAAACCCAAATTCATGCTTATTAACATTAATGCATCAGTTAAGAGTTAAGAACTAACGAAGAATAGCTTTATTTTTATTAACAAACATGAGCAAATATGAATAAATGCTGTAATAAGTGTATTGTTCATTGTTTATGTTAGTAAATACATAAACTAATACAACTGTATTGTAAAATGTTACCGTATTTAAGTAAATAAAATATGTGAAAATAACTTGTTTATAGTTACTATACTTGACATAATCTGGTATTATAACCAACCCAGGCTCATTATTGAAACGTTTTCCTATATACATTTCTGGAGATCGCGAAATATGTCCCAGGAGGTACGTTTTTTTGCAGGTTTCGTTTTTGCGAATCCACCAGAGGCTGTTGTGTATGCTTTTTCAGATCTCATATTTATTTCACGAGTGCCATTCGTGCCTGCTATTCTCATGTAAATCCACCAGAGGCCGATATCAACTAATGGACGACAGAAAGCACCTATTGACCCGATCACCTCCTTCCCTAAACCCAACCGATAGTGTTTTCAAAAGCACCTATTGACCCGATCATCTCCTTCCCTAAACCCAACCGATAGTGTTTTCAAAAACACCTATTGACCCAATCACCTCCTTCCTTAAACCCAACCGATAGTGTTTTCAAAAGCACCTATTGACCCGATCACCTCCTTCCTTAAACCCAACCGACAGTGTTTTTAAAAGCAATCCAGAAAAAGAAAAGCCCTCGCCTGATTTTTTTTTTACCACATTCTCAGATTCTACCTACTTCTCACCGTTATTTACTTTTTTTTTTTTTTTGTCTTTTGTTTTACCTGCTTTCTGGAACTGTTCTTCGCCGGACTCAAACCTCATCGTCGCGGTCAAATCCTCTCTGCGTCTGAAGTTTGCTGACATACATGGCGAGCTACTAGGCAAACTAGTAACATCGTAAAAGCCGTCCACACAGAGTTAAGCTTTCAGCTGGTAGCGTGACAAGAAACAAAAGCCGTCGGCGGCGTCATACCACCGGTGTAGCGTTCGTTTAAAAGACAAAATGCAGCCATACATAGCTCTGGCTACATTATTCCTGCTCTCCAGAAATGTATACAGGGCTACGTATTCACAATGAGCCTGTGTTGATTATAACATTTAATGACCAGTTGTTTGGATATTATTTTATTATACTTAAATATGAAAGAATAAGTGATCAAAGGGTTCCCAGAGATGGGTTGCGGCTGGAAGGGCATCCGCTGCGTAAAATCGTGCTGGATAAGTTGGTGGTTCATTCCGCTGTGGCGACCCCGCAAGGGACAAAGCCGACAAGAAAATGAATGAATGAATGAAGTGATCAAAGGAAATTTTAAATCAGCTTACTTTAAAGGATAGCGGCAGAGTAAAAAAAATAATCAAGAAGCATTTTCTGGACAAGCAAAACTTACTGTGATCATTTAGGAAGTAATATGCTGAGATTAAGTAAATTTAATCAATTATAAAAAAATTAAGGCCCCTTAAAAGGTTTTAAAAAGTCTTAATTGCATTTTTACGAGGTCTTAAATTTTGTTCAAGCGTTGTCCAAAGTGTTTGACTCCAAAAAAGCGTAAATATATTTATTTTCCTTCTAATATTAACAACGGCATGTTCGATCCACGCAATTAGCTGGGTCAGTTGGCGTTTCTGTGTGGAGTTTGCATGTTCTCCCCGTGATTGCATGGGTTTTCTCTGGGTGCTCCGGTTTCCTCCACAGTCCAAACACATGCGGTACAGGTGAATTGGGTAAGCTAAATTGTCCGTAGTGTATGAGAGTGAATGAATGTGTATGGATGTTTCCCAGTGATGGGTTGCAGCTGGAAGTGCATCCGCTGCGTAAAACATATGCTGGATTAGTTGTTGGTTCATTCCGCTGTGGCAACCCCTGATTAATAAAGGGACTAAGCCGAAAATAAAATGAATGAATGAATAAATGTTTATTAACAACTGTTTATTAAGTTAAATGTTTTATACTGATTAGAATTTGAAGTGGTGATGATATATTCTGAGAAGGTCTTTAAAAAGTCTTAAAAATAAATTATTGAAATTACCTTTAGGATTCCTGCATATACCCTGAAGAAATTGTTCACCCACAAATCTTAATTTATTCACTGTTTACTCACACTGAAGTGGATCTAAACTTTTATACATTTATTTTTTTCTTTTGAGCACAAAGGAAAATATACTTAACATATACTGTTGGACAAAAACAGCCATTGATAGTATTTTTTGTTTCTAGTATGTTTATGTAGTATGTTTTATCCAACATACTTGAGTATATCTTCCTTTGTGTTCAACAGTAGAAAGAGAATGAGTAGAGAATGAGCGAATGATGACAGAATTTAGATTTTTTTTGCGTCAACTGTCCCTTTAATACAGAAAGCTCTGAGAAAACATAGTTTGCATCGGCCACATGCTTCATTTTCTATGCTGTTTCTGCTCAATTGAATCAGTCACGGCGCTGTAGGAATTGACCTGAGATTTTGCATCAGCAGCGTTTGAAAGAGAAAAGGCTGTTAATGATTTAGATGCGTGTGTGTTTACGGCGGGCATCCAACCGTGCCACTGTGTTTCTGTCTCTTTCATATTTTATGAAAAACCAGACCCTCGTAGCAGGGGAGAATCTGTGAGAATGCTCCTTTGTGTGTGTGTGTGTTTGTGTGTGCTTTTGTTTGTGTCTGTGCGAGTCATGATCCTTTTTTTTTTTTTACCAACATATAGATCTCTGGTTACTATGGTGATGAGCCTCCCATTAGCAGAGTACCACTGATGATGATGATGATGGTGGAGGTGATGATGTCATTAAAGCAGAGGTGTCTCCGGGGTCCTACAGACCTTCTCCAGAACTCTTCCATACTCAGGTACACACAGACCTAGTGAGCTTAAACAAGTTGCTCACTTCTGAGGTGGCAAAAGTGAGAATTTAGAAGGCAGCGACTCTGAAAGTGAATTTGCATAATAGCGTGAACTGAAAACTTGGCTCACAAATGATTCCCAGTGGAGTTTGATGATTAAATGTTGATTTGACTAATGATTAATTTAAAACACAAAACCACAAAACACTTGAGATATTATAGGTATTTACAAAAATAACGACCAAAAATGTTTTTATTTGATTTCATCTCATTGCCAAAGCAACATTTATAATTATCATTTAGTTTTGTCTTGATGTTCAAGTTAAACTGAAAAAATTTCAGATTAATTTGTCATTTAGCTTCATTTTGTATAGTAAAATAACTAAAACTGAAATAAAAATGTATAAAAGCTACAGTACATAGTTTTTTGACAAAACAAACTTTAACCGCAACATAATTACAGAAAGCTTTAAGAAATTAAATTGAACATAAAAAACAAAAAGTTTTATTAAATAAATATATTTAAATAATTAAAACTATATACATAAACATGTAAAATAAATTAAAAATATATGAAATGAAAAACTGCTAAATTTTCTTAGTTAAACTTGATGTTCATTCATTTTCTTTTTCGGCTTAGTCCGTTTATTAATCAGTGGTCGCCACAGCGGAATGAACCACCAACTTATCCAGCATATGTTTTACACAGCGGATGCCCTTCCAGCTGCAACCTAGTACTGAAAAACACCCATACACTCACATTCACACTCACACTCATACACTACGGCCAATTTAGCTTATTCAATTCCCCTATAGCACATGTGTTTGGACTGTGGCGGAAACCGAAGCATCTAGAGGAATCCCACGCCAACACGGGGAAAACATGCAAACTCCACACAGAAATGCCAACTGACCCAGTTGGGACTCGAACCACCGCCTTCTTTTATTTATTTATTTAGTTTAAATCTATGTTATGAAATAACTAAAACTGGTCATATCACCATTTCCCTTTTTACGTTTTGGACATTGTAAAATAACTAAAACTACAATATTCAAGAAATGACAAACTTTTAAAGTGAAAATAACAAAAAATCTGTAAATAAAATGAGGGTAAAATCTGAAAAAAATGAATATTGGTAAGACTTTAGGTCACAATTCACGGTATTAACAAACCATTAACGAGCACTACTAGCCTAATAAACTACTAATTAGCTGTTTATTAATAGCAAAGACTAGAATACACAAGACGTGTCACATGGAGAAAAGTGTAACGGTCAATATGGCGAATGAAGCCCCGCCTACAAGTACAAGAGTCAATCATCGATTGCTAAAGACTGACGTTTCTCCGGGAGTAAACTCGGTCCAGACGTGTGCTTTTACAACAGTTTGGTGGTCAACAAACACAGAAATCCCAGTAAATATTTACTTCACAGATATAAGAAATATATCCAGATAAAGCTTGAAATATGTGCTTTTAAATTAACCAAGTGCATTTGATAACTAAAGTTTTTTGGTTTTGTAATCTATGAAATGAACGTGAGGTACAGTCAGTCCTGTCATATGCACGTCACATGCCCGAGCATTCTGCCTGAGAGGTGTTTCAAAGAGGGATGTCGAGTGAAATTACTTGCCTTAAAGAGACTTTGTTAATAGTTAGTCAGATACAGAAGAAGTTGGGTTTAGGTTTTGAGTAGGATGAGGGATGCAGAATAGGATCATACTTTATAACGACTAATAAACAGTTCATATCTTAATAATAGGCAAGTAATAAGCCAGTAGTTAGCATAAATTGTGATCTAAACTAAAGTGTAACCAAAATATCGATTAAAGAATACCTAATATGGCCCTCAAACTTTTTACCTTTCCGAAAATATGGATTGACAGAGAAAATTCCCCTGCCTCATGGTACTTTTGTTTCTCTTATCCTTGACTGTCTGATGTCACGTTAGGGTGAAGTGCAGTAAAATGGGTTTCAAACAGGCTTCACATTGAACTGCTGTCTTGTTGGACAGGTACTGACTGTGTTAAATGGTCTTTTTTCACATGTGCATTTTGCTGCAGTCAGCAGATGCAGTTGTGAGCGCAGGTGTGTGTGTGTGTGTGTGTAGTATACTGTACTGCATGCAAGACTGTATACTGACTTAAACACTAATGGGTAATGACTCGTGACTTGTTCCTCTTTAGTTAATTACACTTAACTTGCATTTTACACACACTGCTGTGGCACCTTAATGAGGTGCCGCTAGCATGCAAAAATGTTGATTAATTAAGACAGAGACACAGAGGTCATAATGTCTTGAGGTTTCTTGTCTTTCTGTCCCCTTTTTCATGTTTTTGACTAATTTAAAAGTGGATCAAGCAGTCTGAGTCTCGGCATAATTTACATATACATAAAAAGAGTAACCAGGACAGAAAGAAGTTTCATCTTGACATTTTCAGACCTAATTAAAATAGAAAACGCAGTGATCCAAGAGAGGTCAGCAACTTATTACAATCACATACAGGCGCCGTGTTTGTTTTCTGTTGCATCAAGACTTTTTGTCAATGACTTCACTGCCAGTTTTGTCTTTGAGCTATATATATATATATATATATGTATATACACTACTGGTCAGAAGTTTGGAGTAATTAATAATTGTTCATGTTTTGAAAGAGGTCTCATTCTCTCATCAAAAGCTGCATTTATTTAGTCAAGTAAAAACAAATGCTGTGAAATATTTTTACAGTTTAAAATGTCTAATTTAATCTTGTCACAACATGCCTGTAATAAACAACATAATTGCATGTTGGTGTTGACACTAATATGCATGTACGTTATATAAGTATTACGTACATTATATAAGTACATTATTTACAGTGCTTTATGTAAGTTCTCTGCAACACTGATTTCTTTAAACACACTGAAATAAAGCCCCATTTGATCATCTTAAATAAATTACTTCAACTTCCTTCAGCTTAGTCCCTTATCCATCAGGGGTTGCCACAGTAGAATGAACCACCAACTATTCCAGCATATGTTTTATGTTGCGGATGCCGTTCCAGCCTCAACCCAGTACTGGGAAACACCCATACACCCTCATTCACACACTCATACACTATGGCCCATTTAGTTTACCCAGTTCACCTATAGCATATGTGTTTGGACTGTGAGGGAAACTGGAGCACCCAGAGAAAACCCACGCCAACATATGGAGAATATGCAAACTCCACACAGAAATGCCAACTGGCCCAGCCGGGACTCGAACCAGCAACCTTCTTGCTGTGAGACCACAGTGCTAACCACTGAGTCATTGTGCCGCCTTTACTTCAACTTCTGAAAACCGCAATAAACTAAGTAGAAACTAATTAATTCTTGTAGTTGTAACAAGCTGAAGTAATGTTTAAATTTTTACTTTTTACAGTGCAGCATCGTGGTTATGCAGTTTTTCTGACTTTTGTCTCAGAATTCTGAGTTTGCATCTCACAAAAACTGATTTTTTCGCTTGAAAACAAAGTTTACATCTTGCAGTTTTTGATAGTTTAATGGCATTTCAGAGTTTACACCTTTATTCTTACAAATTCTGAGTTTATATCTCTTTTAATTGGAAATTTATGTTTACATTTTACATTTTTATTTTACTTTTTATTGGCATTTTAGAGTTTACATCTTTGATTCTCAGATTTCTAAGTTTATATCTTGCAAGTCTGACATTTTTTATTTGTAATCTAAGTTTACATCCTACAATTTTTGACTTTTTATTGGCATTTCAGAGTTGACATCTTCATTCTTACATACAGTATATTGAGTTTATATGTATATTGCAAATCTGGCTGTTTTTATTGGAAATCTAAGTTTACATCCTACAATTTTTGACTTTTATTGGCATTTCAGAGTTTACATCTTTATTTCTCAGAATTCTGAGTTTATATCTTGCAAATTTAGCTTTTTTATTTTAAAATCTAAGTTTACATCTTGCAATTGTTGACTTTTTATTGGCATTTCAAAGTTTACATCTTTATTCTTACAAATTCTGAGTTTATATCTAGCAGATCTGACATTTCAAATTGAAAATTAAGTTTACATCTTGCACTTTTTACTTTTAATTGGCATTTCAGAGTTTACATCTTTATTTCCCAGAATTCTGAGTTTATATCTTGCAAATCAGACTTTTTTCTTATCAGAAACATGTTTACAATTTTTGCATTTTTATTGTCATTTCGGAGTTTGCATGTTTGCTTTTACAAATTCTGAGTTTATATCTTGCAAATCAGATTTTTATTATATGAAATCTAAGTTTACATCTTGCATTTTTGACTTTTTATTGGCATTTCGGTGTTTAGATCTTTTACTCTTACAAATGTTGGGTTTATATCTTGCAAATCTGACTTTTAAAAATTTGAAATCAAAGTTTACGTCTTGCAATTTTAGACATTTTATTGGCATTTCAGAGCTTAAGTCTTTTTTTCTCAGATGTTTGAGTTTATATCTTGAAAATCTGCCTTTTTTTCTCATTTTTAATTAACTTTTTTTTTATATAGTTTATGGGAATTCTGAGTTTCTATCTTGCAATTAGTACTTTTTTTCTGACAATTTTATCCTAATCTAGTCATTCTGCATCAATTCCACAATAAAGTAGTTTTAAAAATAAGATGAATTATTCAGTCCCTCTAGGTCTTGAGCAAATGATTGTATTTTTGACTGCCAGAACAGACTGTTGTGCTCTACAGTTGAATGAATCCTCTCAAGCTCACCTTTCCAACCCTCTTAACCTCATTATACATGTTATTATTTTGTAAATGTGTCATCCTGAGCACATCATTCAGCTCTCATTCACCAAGCGCTCATTTTTCCCCATTGACAAACACAGAAGCATTCCCCCTCCTCCTCTGCTCTCTAAAAGGAGAATCTGACGTTCAGCCTTTTCTTCAACATCCACGTCACGCACCGATATATACACACACTAAATTTAGATGCTCGAGCAAGCACTGAGCTCAATTGCAAAGAATCATCCATATTTAAACCAACACACACTCACATGCACGTTTATATTTACCTGTATATTTGCTCTCATTTCACATTATTTATAATCTATTTACTGCTGTGAAAAATGCTTTCATGCATATTTTATTGCCATAATGTCACATGCACATGATTATTACGCCGCTAATTAGTGCTGTTGCTAGTATCTCTTACTGTTGCTCAATTTGTTGCCATTTTTGGTAACAAAAATGCATATACAGTAGGGGTGTAACGATACACCAAAGGCACGGTTCGGTTCGGTTCACGGTTTTGGAGCCACGGTTCGGTTCGGTTCGGTTTCTGTTTGCTGTGGGGTTAGGGTTGATGTCATCTTAACAGCAATGCTAAGGAACAATAGATTCAGGGCCGGCGCGTCCATTGAGGCGACCTAGGCGGCCGCCTAGAGCGGCATAATAATGAGGGCGGCAAACGCGCCCCGCCGCCCAACCCAACATACTGACTTTCATCCGCAACATCAACACAACACTGGCATAATAGGGGTCTGTCATAATAGTGAGGGCGGCAAACGCGCCCCGCCACCCTATCTAACGTAGAGGTGTAATCGGGCCATAAAAATTAGGCCCGATGGGGTCCGAGCCCGACAGAATTCAACCCGAGCCCGACATTTTGATTGACAGCTTTATAAAGCCCGAACCCGTTAATAACCCGACATTATTCAAATGTGCACATGGCATGCACACAGCTCTTTTGCCTTTTTTCAAGAATGAGTCATTTATATGTTTTAACATAATTTATTCATAACAAACATAGGGTATAGGTCACTTGGAAGTCGGAACAAAGAAATAAAATAAGTCCTCTGTAACATCGTAACATCTCAGCACTCTAAATAGACCTAGGTACATACACCTAGCCTTTAAATTGGCCAGCACACCAACAAAAAGAAGTCTTTCTTAACAAATTAAATTAAAATAAATTCTAAATTATGACTGGTATTTGGCAATAACGAAATTAAGATAAAGGCTCTGCGGCATTTCTTTTGCCACTTCTCTTCACAATCTGGCATTAAGGCGACGGGGAAGCTGAATAACGAACGATTAATGCCAACATTAGCCTGTATACTCTGTCTGCATTATGATTTTATGGTTTAATAATATTTAATTACAATTTAAAAACCCTTTACTCACCAAGATTAGGCTATGTGCTTTTGTGCAGGTATTGAATTCACTGTAAATGGCTTTAGCGCAGTCCTGCGCTCAGGATGCTGCGTACCGAACCTTTTACTGCAGCTGCTAGGCTGAGATGCAGAGTTCAGATCTGGCTAATTTTGCAAGTTTTGGGTAGGATTGTTTGTTCATCTTCTACCTGCCAAGAACATCCGTTTAATTTTCCATGACAGCAGTTTCAATGTAGCGAATGACCTCGTCCTCTTCCCTAACAGCTTGCTGTACATACGTTGCTGTTTAGCGCTCTACCGTAATATGCAGTGTATGAGTGACCGCCGAAATCTTTTCACTTCTCTGTCATCATTTGTTTCACCTTTGCAGGGATGGATTTTAATGTTGTAACAAATGATTTGATTACTTTCTCGTGCTAATCGAAATGCATCACATGACTATTAATTTACTGCGCCAGCTAAGCCTCAGCACTCCCGCTGGGTCCCGTCGGGCTCGGGCAAAGATCTTCAGCTCTAATCCAACTAGTGATGCTCATTTTAGTTATCATATAGGTTTCCGTTTAAATTAATGAAAAAATAATATACATATAATGTGCTTGTAAAGTGTTTTTTACATGACCTATTCACCAGTAAAATACATTGCAGTTTTGTCTGAAACTAATGTTAGTTTTGTAGCCGTATATTTTTGTCTCTCTCTCTCTCTCTCTCTCTCTCTCTCTCTCTCTCTCTCTCTCTCTCTCTCTCTCTCTCTCGCTCGCTTGCTCGCTCCATGCCTGTCATTTCTGTATATCCGCCTTCACGACAGCTGATTGGTCAGGAGACCGATCTATCATTACTGGGCGACTTGGCGCGGGAATATAACAATGACGTCAGGAAAAGCGGAGGAAATCGCATCTTCCTTTGATCTCGTTTTTCGTGTATTTTGCTAACATAATTATGAATTTCGTTGTTTTTGCTTAACTTTCGTTTGGGCAAAAATATTTTGCATTAGTTTTGCCCACTTTGAGAAATTTTGTGATTTTTGTACACTTTTATTTCGATTGATTTGTTTGTTGCTTTTTTGTTCAGCTCTTTCTCGTCATATTGAGCTATACCTCCTCAAGTTCACTCTTTTCTCGGAGTAAGGTGGATAGGGAAGATGTCTTACGACTTCCATTTCGCAAACAGTAGAAAATGTATTGTTAAAGACATCAGGTAAGAGGTGAACGTCATCTATGTATTTTATTCTACAGTTCAGTATAGGGAAGAATAAGGCGCACGGCGCTGAAACCCTTTTTTTCTTTTCATCAGTTTCTAGCGAGGTAAGGGGTTAAATCCCTTTTGTTGGCAGTTCTGTTGTCAGTGTCTTTTGCGTACACCCTCACATTGTGAAATTTACCACATATTTTAAATGTTATATTCCTTATTAAGTTTCGTGAAACAGTTAGTTACGACAGATAGTGTGCGCTTTGTCTACGACACGAATTCCATTCCTGTACTCCACTGGAAAACCAAAATGTTCCCAAACAGGAGACTTAAATGTATTTGGGGGATCTGCAATCTCAATACATGCGAAGCAGCCGTCCTGCATATACAGTAGTAATGGAGTGTGATCGCTCACTCAAGTCACATGACATGACATGCACTTGGAAAATACTATTCTAAATTCTAAAACATTAGAATATAATATTTAGAACAAAAGCTCATCATTACTAATACACTTTAATCAAATGTGATAAAATAAAGATGTTTTGGTTCAATTAGAGACAAGTGACGTCAACCTTAACAGTGGGCAGCAGGGGGCGTGACAGTATCGCGGTCCGCCACGAGAGTTTCGCGATACGTATCGTGGTTGGTGTATCGCGATATTTCGGTTCGGTTTGTAGTATCGTTACACCCCTAATATACAGTATAGTTGAAGGCTAAATTATTCGCCATCCTGTGAAATTGTACTTATTTTAATATTTTTTTTTAATGATGTTTAACAGAGCGGGAGTCACGATGGCGCAGTGGGTAGAACAATCACCTCACAGCAAGAAGATTGCTGTTTTGAGCCCCTGCTCTGTCAGTTGGCATTTCTGTGTGGAGTTTGCATGTTCTCCCTGTGTTGCCGTGGGTTTCCTCCGGGTGCTCCGGTTTCCTTCACAGTCCAAACACATGCGCTACAGGGGAATTAAATAAGCTAAATTGGCCGTAGTATATGTGTGTGAATGCAAGAGTATATGGGCGTTTCCCAGTGTTGGGTTGCAGCTAGAAGGGCTTTCGCTGCATAAAACATATGCTGGATAAGTTGGTGATTCATTCTGCTGTGTATTTCCTATATTTTTTTCTTCTAGAAAAGTTTTAGTTTGTCTGGAATAAAAGCATTAAAAAATTATGGTTAATAGTATTAGCCCCCTTAAGAATTTTTTTTTCCGATTGGCTACAGAAAAAGCACTTGTTCAATGACATATTTAAATCTTTAAATTGCATTTTAAGCTGAACATTAGTATCTTGCTAAATAACTAGTAAAATATTATACACCGTGATCATGGTAAGGACAAAATAAATTAGTTATTAGAAATTAGTTATTAAAAACATTGTTTAAAAATGTCAAAAATCTTCGGCTAAACAGCACTTGCATGTTTCTGAATTAATTTGATTAGTTAGTTTGTTATTATTTATTATTTTTTGATCACTATTGGTCCATTCTTAGCAATATTGTTTCACTTTTGTTCTTGTTTGTTTAACTGTCAGAAAAATCTAATAAATAAATCATACATTTTAATAAAACAGCACTTGGGAAGTATTTAAAAGAATTATTTTCACATAAGGGCAAATCATTTTGAAGAAATTAAATTAAAATAAATGTTTGCATTCAAATGTACTTTGTCTACACTCGCTGAAAGATTTTTTAAAACTCTTTACAATAAGGTTGCATTAGCTAATGTCAGATAATGTATTTACTAACATAAACAATGAACAATATATTCAATTCAAGTTTATTTGTATAGCGCTTTTCACAATAATTATTTTAAAGTAGCTTTACAACAGGTGCATACTATTGCATTACAATCAAAATCAGAAAAGTTAAGGTTATTAGTTACTAACAACTTCAACTAAGGATTAATTACTAGGCCCACATAGAATCTGCGTGTGCAGAAATTGACAGATTTTTAGCTCATCATTGAGTCTATTGTAAATGTGTGTAAATTTACATTTCTTCAGTTTTTAAATTAATGTCAGTAATATTATTGACAAATATGAAAATGTTCATATGATTTATCTACAATACATTTTCTAAAGTCATATTTTCTATCTTTTAGTAGATCTACAGTTGAAATCAGATTCATTAAACCCCCTTAATTTTTTTTTTTTATATATATACTTTCCAAATGATGTTGAACAGAGCAAGGAAATTTTTACAGCATGTCTGATTATATTTTTTCTTCTGGAGAAAGTCTTATTTGTTTTATTTCAGCTAGAATAAAAGCAGTTTATTAATTTTTAAAACACCATTTTAAGGTCAAAATTATTAGCCCCTTTAAGCTATGTTTTTTTTCGATAGTCTACAGAATAAACCATCATTATACAATAACTTGCCTAATTACCCTAACCTGCCTAGTTAACCTAATTAACTTAGTTAAGCCTTTAAATGTCACTTTAAGCTGTATAGAAGTGTCTTGAAGAATATCTAGTCAAATATTATTTACTGTCATCATGACAAAGATCAAAGAAATCAGTTATTAGAGATGAGTTATTAAAAGTATTATGATTAGAAATCTGTTGAAAAAATCTCTCTGTTAAACTGAAATTGGGGAAAAGAATAAACAGGGGGGCTTCTAATTTAAGGGGTTTAATTATTCTGACTTCAACTGTATATTATATTCATGTGTTCACATTTACAGATATTTGACTGAATAAAATATGCGTATTTGGCGTGCTGTCTGGGGAGAGGTCTCTAAGCTCGAAAAGACACCCTAACTCGTGTTATCCCCCTTATCAGGATAGAGAGAGAGAGAGATAGGGTAAGGACGCAGTGTCAAGCCCGCCTCCAGAACGCTCCCCCCTCGGATTTAAGTAGGCATCGGGTTTAAAAGTCTGGAGTTGGGGTGGTGGAGGGATGCTGCAGTAAAGAGAAAACAGAGGTATAACGTGTTTGACTATTTATAGGGGGAGAGATAGGGTCCAGGCGCAGTGTCTATACCGGCTCCAGAACGCTCCCCCCTCGGATTTAAGTAGGCATTGGGTTTAAAAGTGTGGAGTTGGGGTGGTGGAGGGATGCTGAAGTCAAGAGAAAACGGAGGTATGGCGTGTTTGACTATTTATAGGGGGAGAGATAGGGTCCGAGCCCAGTGTCTATACCGCCTCCAGAACGCTCCCCCCTCGGATTTAAGTAGGCATCGGGTTTAATAGTGTGGAGTTGTGGTGGTGGAGGGATGCTGAAGTCAAGAGAAAACGGAGGTATAACGTGTTTGACTATTTATAGGGGGAGAGATAGGGTCCGAGCCCAGTGTCTATACCGGCTCCAGAACGCTCCCCCCTCGGATTTAAGTAGGTATCGGGTTTAATAGTATTGAGTTGGGGTGGTGGAGGGATTCTGCAGTCAAGAGAAAACAGAGGTATAACGTGTTTGACTATTTATAGGGGGAGAGATAGGGTCCGAGCCCAGTGTCTATACCGGCTCCAGAACGCTCCCCCCTCGGATTTAAGTAGGCATCGGGTTTAATAGTGTGGAGTTGGGGTGGTGGAGGGATGCTGCAGTCAAGAGAAAACGGAGGTATAACGTGTTTGACTATTTATAGGGGGAGAGATATGGTCCAGGCGCAGTGTCTAGCCCGCCTCCAGAACCCTCCCCCTCCGATTTAAGTAGGCATCGGGTTTAAAAGTGTGGAGTTGGGGTGGTGGAAGGATGCTGAAGTCAAGAGAAAACAGAGGTATAACGTGTTTGACTATTTATAGGGGGAGAGATAGGGTCCAGGCGCAGTGTCTAGCCTGCCTCCAGAACGCTCCCCCCTCGGATTTAAGTAGGCATCGGGTTTAAAAGTGTGGGGTTGGGGTGGTGGAGGGATGCTGAAGTCAAGAGAAAACAGAGGTATAACGTGTTTGACTATTTATAGGGGGAGAGATAGGGTCCGGGCGCAGTGTCTAGCCCGCCTCCAGAACGCTCCCTCCTCTGTTTTAATTAGGCATTGGGTTTAAAAGTGTGGAGTTGGGGTGGTGGAGGGATGCTGAAGTCAAGAGAAAACGGAGGTATGGCGTGTTTGACTATTTATAGGGGGAGAGATAGGGTCCGGGCGCAGTGTCTAGCCCGCCTCCAGAACGCTCCCCCCTCGGATTTAAGTAGGTATCGGGTTTAATAGTATTGAGTTGAGGTGGTGGAGGGATTCTGCAGTCAAGAGAAAACAGAGGTATAACGTGTTTGACTATTTATAGGGGGAGAGATATGGTCCAGGCGCAGTGTCTATACCGGCTCCAGAACGCTCCCCCCTCGGATTTAAGTAGGCATCGGGTTTAATAGTGTGGAGTTGGGGTGGTGGAGGGATGCTGAAGTCAAGAAAAAACGGAGGTATAACGTGTTTGACTATTTATAGGGGGAGAGATAGGGTCCGAGCCCAGTGTCCATACCGGCTCCAGAACGCTCCCCCCTCGGATTTAAGTAGGCATCGGGTTTAAAAGTGTGGAGTTGGGGTGGTGGAGGGATGCTGAAGTCAAGAGAAAACGGAGGTATGGCGTGTTTGACTATTTATAGGGGGAGAGATAGGGTTCGAGCGCAGTGTCTATACCGGCTCCAGAACGCGCCCCCCTCAGATTTAAGTAGGCATCGGGTTTAAAAGTGTGGAGCTGGGGTGGTAGAGGGATGCTGCAGTCAAGAGAAAACGGAGGTATGGCGTGTTTGACTATTTATAGGGGGAGAGATAGGATCCGGGCGCAGTGTCTAGCCCGGCTCCAGAACGCTCCCCCCTCAGATTTAAGTAGGCATTGGGTTTAAAAGTGTGGAGTTGGGGTGGTGGAGGGATGCTGAAGTCAAGAGAAAACGGAGGTATGGTGTGTTTGACTATTTATAGGGGTTTGGTCTTGAGCTGATTGGATAATAGAATGATTGTCTGTGATGAATTAGCCTCGTCAAAGACTGATCGTGCTCCTCCTGAAATTTGTTTATGAATAAACACTAAGAGTTTACTAATTAAGTGGAACTAACTGCATTTGCATTGTAAACATTAAAAACAAGTCAAAAGGTATTATTTTTATTTCATATATTTATTTTTAAGTTATAATACTCCCAAAATCATTCTGCATAAATTCACAGATTTTTTTTGCAAAATTCTGCGCAGAAATAACAAAAAAATGTCCACAGATTCTGTCTGGGCCTAGTAATTACTAAAACTTTAACAGTTAACGTTATATATAAACATAGGTAACTATAGTGTATATAGGTGATGTCTATGTGTAGATGTTCAGTGAAGTGTATTAACGGCTTTTCCTCGAAGTCCTTGGGTAGTTGGCATCATCTCTTCACAGGTCTTGACATTTATTACAGTTTTTATTAACTTTAGTTAAGAAAAATAATTGTTTATTGATCTTTTTAACTCACAGTGCATCAACTAATGTATGAGTTTGGATATGAATAATGCATTAGTAAATGGGGAAATATGATTCATAAATGCTGTATTGTTCATTATTAGTCTATGTTAGTAAATACATTACTTAATGAAACCTTATTGTAAACTGTGACCAGTTGTTTCTCTTGCCGTATTAATCAAATTGATCGTCTGTAGTCTTGAGAACTGAATGAGATGTTTTTTAGTGAACTGAAGTCTTTATGTACATTTAACTCTCTGTCTGCTTCTGATTGACAGCTGTCTGAATTGTGTGCACAGGCTGCAGGTGTTCCCTAAACGCCAGTGTGTGTGAAGTGACCTATGGGTGTGTGTGTGTGTGTTTTTTGCTGTACTACGTGTCCTGCAGCATTTCCATCAGGCCAGCAATGGGAGGAACATGTCACTACAAGCTACTCAATCTACTCCTGTCACAGAAATCAATACTGCTACACACACACACACACGTCCAGGAGAACATCTCAATTGTTCCACAGACACTCTAAGATATAAAGACGTCTACAGAAAAACAACACAAACAGTAAAAACAGCCTTTGGTTTTGCTGAAAAAAAGTCAATCTTGACCCAGTAAGCACGCACACACACACACACATACACACTAGGGCTGCGCAAATCATTTTCCTACAGCTCAGTCTCTTTATTTATCAGGGGTCACCACAGTGGAATGAACTGGCAACTATTCCAGCATATGTTTTACACAGTGGATGGCCTTCCAGCTGTAACCCAGTACTGGGAAACACCCATACACTCACATTCACACACACACTCATACACTACGGCCAATTTAGTTCATTCCCCTATAGCGCGTGTGTTTGGACTGTGGGGGAAACCGGAGCACCCGGAGGAAACCCACACCAACACGGGGAGAACATGCAAACTCCACACAGAAATGCCATCTGGCCCGGCCGGGACTCGAACCAGCGACCTTCTTGCTGTGAGGCAACAGTGCTAACCACTGAGCCACCATGTTGCCATTATCCAAAAATATGATATAATAAAATGATAAAAAAAGAAATTAACATCACTTTATGGTTTACTGTGGAGTCTAACAGTATTGATGTGGAAATCCAGTAATCAAATGTAAAACAACATGTTCTGAACTGTTGTTCCTGGCTAATTATAATCCCAACTTGATATTGTTGACTGTGATTTGACTATTGCAGATTAGCACATTAGCGATGTCAATGCTGAAACCATATATTGTGCAGCTCTAACATAGACACACAAACACACACACACAGAAACAAAGGTATGAATTAATGTGTGTAAAAGATTGGCTTTTTTGGTGATAGATCACGTCAATGTTAAATTTAATGTTTAAAATTGTCAAATTAATTTAAGCTTTTGAGTTTTAACATTTTTCCCTTCAAATTCTGAGTTATTTTAGCTTTTTTTTTTCATTATTCAGATTTTACACTTTACGAGAGTATACGTCTCACAATTCCACATAAAAATCTGTGTTGCGAGAGCTCAAAATTAGAAAATAAAATGTATACAATAATTATTTGTTAAATTAAAAACTGAAAAAAAACTTAGATGCAAACTCATAATTTAAGGGGGAAACAAGTCAGAATTAAACAATAATAAAAAAAAAAAGTTTCACATTTTTGACTTACTTGAGTTTCAGATTTTTAAATTTCTTTTTTTTTTTAACTCAGACTTTCTTTAGTATATTAAAAAGTGTTTCTTTTTTTAAAGGTGCAGTATGTAAGTTTGACACCCAGTGGTTGAACTAGGTTTTGCTAGTTCAGTTCAAAACACATTTCCTACTCTGATGAGTCCATGCAAGCACAGGCTACCAGATTGACATGAGTGTGCCTGACTATTTAGCCTAAAGGCTGATTTGAGCTGTTTTCTAACTAAAAGCAGTCACATGATAGAAGATGTATTTTCCATTCTAAGAAGAGTTTTTGTACTAACCAACACCTGAAAATTCTATTATAGAAACGGCTTCTGTTTCTCACAGGTGAGCAATGATCACCTCAGGTACACCTCATGTGCTTTATTCAGTGTTAAATGTTAATAATGTGAGTTTGAATTACATTTTACATGACATTTATTGCCATACTACTGAAAGCAGCAGCAGATAGTTCACTTCAGATCTTGAAGATATAAATCGCCTGAGAGTGAACTTCAGAACTGTGACTCAGTGCAAACCAACACATATCAGGGATTCAGCATCTACATGTTATAATGCTAAGGAGGTTTAATATGTATTCATTAGATTATAAACCTTACCATTTAGCTGGAGTGCAGTGAGTGCACTAGTCTGTGCTTCTGAATGGCTGTATTTAAATTTCTGTCGTGTTCCGTCTGGTGTAAAGAGCCAAATTGCTCATCACGCTCGTCATGTAGCATGTTGTTCATACACGCGGTTAAAATGTAACCTGCTTACCTAATGTTTACATTCATAATATTTAATTAATAACCTTATGTGGAACACCGGAGGTCGCATTTCAGTCACAGATGCATGCTTTGAGAGCCTTCATGATTGAATGAATGAATGAAATACACTGTTTTCCTCCAAGGCAACCTGGGGTGCTGAAATATAATTGGCTAAACTGGGAATTGGGGGGGGGGGGGGGGGGGTAAATGACCAAAACAAAAACAGGTACGTAACGCACATTTTCAAAGCAGAATATCTGACTTCAGCATTGTTATTCAGATAAACAGGAATGTTCACTGAGCATGTTTCTTAAATATCTGCAAACATATTATGGTATTTTTATGCTTTCGAAGAGTCAAAAACTTAAATACAGCACCTTTAAACAAACCAGAATGAGGGTTATAATCAATAACGTTCCAGAATTATATCTATTTGGGTTTCAGACATGCACTCAAAAATGGGCATGACCGTAAACCGGTTAAAACACAGACACAAGACCTCACCATTTTCACTGAATCGTGTTTTTGACGTTTACACAGACCAGCCATTGTTGTGTAAATCACTTCGGAAATAAATTAAAAGTTTTCCAAGTGTGTCATGATACACTTGAGTTTTTCCTCTGCAGTGTAATGTGTGTGTGGACGGATTCATCCATTATGAATGTCTAGAAGCAACACTGTCACCTGGACTGAGAAACTCAAACAGCGTCAGTCTGGAGTGTGTGTGTGTGTGCACAATGACAGTCTTTCCTCCTTCAGGAAAAAACATCCTATCTCACTTTTACAAGAAGCTGATTTTGCCTTGTTAATAAGAGGTTTTATGACATGCACTTTTTACAATATCCCAGCAGTTAACAAGGACATTTGTGCTTCTCTGTGCATGTGTGTGTGTGTGACTGTAAACCAGTGATGTGCGAGTTTGACATTGTGAAGGGCAGAGTGAGAATTGGGTAACATCCAGTTTGGAATATTCAATCTCTTTGGGTTTATTAAACACAAACACTCATATGTGCGTCTCTCTGCTGCTTCGGCTCGCAAACATGTCATGAAAGATGCATAATGTGCACATCTGTTGTCAGAGAACTATTATTGCTTTCACAAATATGTGGTATTGTTTTTCTACCAAAGCAGATTTTTGTGTTGTTTAATAATATTTCATGCATTACTTTATAAATGAGAGAAAAATAATTGCATACTTCTGCATAATTATTGGCCATTAGTATTTTTTTTATCACATGTGTTTTAATATTTTGTCATAAAGGTGAAACCGAATAAACTTAACAGTGATCATTTTAAGTCAGTGTTATTTTAATACCACTGAAACTAATGTGATATGTAGTAAATATTTTCAATTATTTTGTTTTGTGTGGCCTGAAAATTACCCATATTAATGAAAGAGATTCAGTTTTTTGAACAACATTAAACTATTTAATGACTCCATTACAATTTTACTTGATATAAAATTATCAAAAATATCAAACATTCACCTTCATATGGAAAAAGTGATCAAAGATTCATGATGTAATGATTTGTTATTAGGTGTACATATACATGTTTATTAACACATTTCCGATCCAAAAGTGTGTGTTTTGAGGAGGAGAATGACTATATTTTAAGTTTTTTGACACTATTAACACTAATTTCTGACTTCAAGAGTTCACACTTTGATATTGTTTGACGCTATTAGCAAATTTGGCATGCAGTCCCAGAGGAGAACCCTGAGCTTGGAGACTATTGAGCCCAGGGCTCCCACCAGGTCTTTTAGCATGTACGGAGGCCTGAGATCAGGTAGGTCTTGAGAGCTCCCGCTAGTAAAGAAGGAAAAGGAGGAGATGGGGTGGAAGGGGGGATTCTTCCAAACCGATAAGGCAGTAGGGTGAAATCCACCTATTTATAGTAGGCTTGGATTAATCTGATTAGATTATTACTGATAACAGAGAGACCAGCTGCGATCAATCATATCAAGTGCTCCTCTTGAAGTTAGTTTAAAAAGCCTCAAAGCAAGAAGGTTGCTGGTTCGAGTCCCGGCTGTGCCAGTTGGCATTTCTGTGTGGAGTTTGCATGTTCTCACCGTGTTGGTGTGGGTTTCCTCCGGTTTCCCCCACAGTCCAAACACATGCGGTATAGGGGAATTGGATAAACTAATATGGCGTAGTGAATGAGTGTGTGTATGGATGTTTCCCAGTACTGGGATGCAGCTGGAAGCGCTTCCGCTGTTTAAAATATATGCTGGAATAGTTGGCTGTTCATTCCACTGTGCCGACCCCTGATGAATAAGGAACTAAGTTGAAGAAGAATGAATGTAATTTAAGTTTATGTATACACCATGTCTACTGTAAGTAATATTATAAGTCTGTTGTGCATACATTTAGTTTACTAAAGATTTATGTAAAAAAAATATTGTATGTATAAAACTAGTGTCTGCTTATTTTGACATGCTATTTTAAAAATGTGGCTAAAAAATAACTAATTAGAATTAATTTCTTGATGGGACAAGTAAAAAAATAATTTCTGCTGTGCCAATGAAAAATACTTAGCGAGTAGCCCTATAAAAATCCGAAATGTCATTTTTCGTGGTCTTAAAAAGGTCTTGAAAAGTTTTAAATTTGACTTGGTGAAACCTGCAGAAACTGTTTGTCCAGTTTTTAGTCAGAAATTCATAAAGAAAACATAAAGCACTAGCCTTTCAGTTCTCGTAGTGAAGTTTATTTATAAACTAATTTCAAAAGGATCACGTGCTTATGATTGCTTGCAGCCGGCTCTGCATTATTCATTTTATGATTTACCAATCAGACGATTCCTAAGCCACTATAAATACCCTAAGTTCCATATCACAGCCATCTTCGTTTTGAAGAATCCCCCCTTGCACCCCTACTCCTCCTCCTTTGCTAGATGGGTGGCATGGCAGGCCAGTGCTTAGCACTGTTGCCTCACAGCAAGAACATCACTGGTTCTAGTCCTTACCAAGCCAGACAACATTTCTGTGCGGAGTTTCCACCTTTCCCCGTGCTCACGTGGGTTTCCCCCGGGTTCCCCGGTTTCCTCCCACTGTCCAAAAACATGCGACTTAAGTTAATTGACTAATCCAAATCGGCACCATAGACATGCTCCTAGTAAGTAGTTATCTCTGAAGAGCAATCACTATCTGTTCATTAGCTACTACAGCAGGGGAGTTCTCGAGATCTACTTGAGCTCAAACTCCCCTCTCACCTTGCAAACGGGAGGGAGCCCCGGGCTGGAGTATCTTATGAGCTCAGGGCTCTCTCCCAAACAAGCTTTATAATCAATCTTCAGCTAAGTGTGATCTCTTGAAAACCTTTGATCAAACTCTCATCTGCATTCGAAGGTCTTATTTTTGTATGACAAATTATTGCTTATTTCTTGGAAACATTGTATAAATATGCACATTAGTTTAGACTTTTTTCTGTTTTTCATTTTAAATGTAGTTCAACTTGTGTAGTTTTATCTTTTTATATTTTTTTTACTGTTTAATGTGTTCATTTTTTAGTTTTTGTTTTAGCATTTTAACAATAATAAAATTAAAATAAGCAGTTTTAGCTTAAGAATATGTTTATTTAAAGAAATTAATATTTTTCTGGTTTAGGTTAATGATTCTAGCACTGTTGAGAATTAATTTTGATTCTGCATTTCAGGTATCGGACCCTTAAAATCAAGATAAGAGGATTTCTACACTTTTGAAAGGTAAGAGATAATAATGACAGCCTGATTTATTTCTGTAAACTAATTCCTACAGTTTTTAATTAACGGGTAAGAAAAATAAATGATCTGGTTCTTAATTACTTGTCGCTAATGTCCACTGTGGCATATTTCATTCCCTAACATGTTTTAATAAAGCCACATGTAGGCACATACTGCTGTTTATTAAGTTTTCCCATAATTAAGATATACTAATTAGTCTGTTATGTGTATTGCAATCCAAGTGTCCCAGTTCAGTTTTTTGCTTCCACCTTAATTGAGATTAATGTTTACACAGCACATAATGTCCTCCCTGTCACAGTCTGGGTTTCCCCTGCATGTTGAATATGACTGTGACAGATATTCATGAGGTCTTGGATGTGTTGCCTGGATTACAGTTTTGGAGCTAAATAACCCAGACAGATGGTTTTCAGCTCATTTAGTATCAGATGTGTCTGAAACGGACATTCAGGAATCGTGTGTATTGAATCATTGAACAGAGGAGTCATTTATTGGTTCATTACAACCAATTCATAAACAAATCACTTTGGGCAACCAAATCATAATGCATTCAAAACCTGCAACCTGAAGAAATATTATTTAATAAAACTATATTTATAATTATTTAATTAAAACCATATAGTATATGATCAGCAACTGCCATTAAAAAAAATATTTATCATATTATATTTATCTCATTTGTTTTATCATGGCATTACAGCATTTATTGCATTTGCGTTAATAAAAAATGTGGAAATAATAAAAATTATTACAAAAAAATCTGAAATTCCAGTTTACACATGAATTATGCAAAAAAAATCATTTATTTTATCATATAATTAAAAATATGATATAATACATATGCTTTTATATTTAGTTCAGTATTGATTACAATTTAATTTAAATTAAGTATATATTTTCTTTGTGTGAAAAGAATCTGAAAATTACCCATATTAATGAAATAGATTCAGTTTTTTGAACAACATTAAACTATTTAATGACTCAATTACAATTTTACTTGATATAAAATTATCAAAAATATCAAACATTCACCTTCATATGGAAAAAGTGATCAAAGATTCATGCTGTAATGATTTGTTATTAGGTGTACATATACATGTTTATTAACACATTTCCGATCCAAAAGTGTGTGTTTTGAGGAGGAGAATGACTATATTTAAATTTTTTGATACTATTAACACTAATTTCTGATTTCAAGAGTTCACACTTTGATATTGTTTGACGCTATTAGCAAATTTGGCATGCAGTCCCAGAGGAGAACCCTGAGCTCGGAGACTATTGAGCCCAGGGCTCCCACCAGGTCTTTTAGCATGTACGGAGGCCTGAGATCAGGTAGGTCTTGAGAGCTCCCGCTAGTAAAGAAGGAAAAGGAGGAGATGGGGTGGAAGGGGGGATTCTTCCAAACCGATAAGGCAGTAGGGGGAAATCCACCTATTTATAGTAGGCTTGGATTAATCTGATTAGATTATTACTGATAACAGAGAGACCAGCTGCGATCAATCATATCAAGTGCTCCTCTTGAAATTAGTTTAAAAGCTTCACTTAAAGTGACATAAATGTACTCATAACTGTCCTAGTTCGAAATGTCCTAAACACGTCATAAAAAGATTATATATTATTTCTCCATAATAACAATAATATTATTAAAAATAATGAGCTTTTTTTTTTTGGAGAAGAGCAAGGACATTTTTCACAGTATGTCTTATAATATGTTTTCTTCAGGAGAAAGTCTTATTTTTATTTATTTATTTATTTGTGAGGTGAGGGCTTCAAGCATTTACAGTTATATTTCCTTACTAAAAACTATAAAAAATGTGCAAAAGCATACACATCAGCAAAAAGTGATAAAATATATTCAACAAGGCAGCAACACCAAAGCTCCAAAAATACCAATTTATTAAGTTAAATTAAAAAGGCTAACAAAAAAAGTGTCAAGTCAGGCATTCTGAATATGTAGCCCTATATACATTTCTGGAGAGCACCAAATACGTCCTAGGAGCTACGGTTTTTTGCAGTTTTTTCGCGAATCCACCAGAGGCCGCTGTGTACGCATTTTCAGATCTCAAATTTCTCTTGCGAGTGCAATTAATGCCTGCTGTTCTCCTGTAAATCCACCAGAGGCCGCTGTTGACTGACTGACTGACCAACTGACTGACTGATCTCCCCATACACCCCTTCCTAAACCCAATTGATAGTGTTTTCAAAAGCACCGATTGATCAGCACCCACCCCAATCCCTAAACCCAACCAATAGTGTTTACGAAAGTAATCTAGAAAAAGAAAAGTCCTCGCCTTATTTTTACCACGTTTTCAGATTTTACCACATTTTTACCCTGTTTTTTACTTGTTTTATTTTTTTGTTTTTGTTTTACCCGCGTTCTGGAACCGTTATTCACTGGACTCGAACCCCATCTCCCAACTCCTCTCTGCGTCTCAAATCGTGCAATGTGTAACAGTGGAAAAACCTTCCATATGGAGGTAAGCGGTCAGCTGGTAAGCACGAAAAGGAACTGAATCATACCGCCTCATAGCGTTAGTTTTAATGACGAAATGCAGCCATACGTACCTCTGGTTACATAATTTGCGATCTCCAGAAATTTATACAGGGCTACGTTTACAGAATGCGCCTGTGTTGCACGTTTACACCTTACACGCTTTGTGTTAGCCTTTTTAATTTAATGAATTGGTATTCTTAGAGCTTTGGTGTTGCCACCTTGTTGAATATATTTGTACACTTACTAACAACTATGCATTTCTTAAGCTTCCTGGTCAAAACGTTGCTGAGTGTGTTATAAGCTCTGTCTGAAAAAGATTGAATAATTCAGTGGCATACCACTAGTGTAATATAAGATGTCTTGGTAAATCTGAGTGCAATTTCTCAGGCTTGTTGAGAATGATCATAATCCTGTAAATAGCAAAGCTCTCCATTTCAATGCCGCATAGCAGAACCAGCCGAGATATTGAAGTGATCTCATTAGTGATTTTTTTTCTTTCCTATTGAAACGCGTCTACCAGGAATGTGTTGAGAAATGTTGCATGATTTCCTTCAGTGTTTTGGCGAAGGTGTGGAATGTGATATGGGGAATGCTGGGCTCTTGTTAATGTCAGTGCTGAAGTGTTTTTACTGGAGCTGAAACATGCGGTTGGCTGAACTCTTGCAGCCGCGGGACATTAAAGGGACGCCGCTCTGCTGTTTTCTTTCAGGTAGTGTTGCTGTTTTGTGTAAACATGGTTTCAAAGTGCCTTGCAATTCGAAGCTTTGGTGGAGGAGGAACGTTCTAGGTTCAATACAACTTTCCGTCATGCTCATTTCCACAGAAAATTATTTCTAAAAACAAAGAAAATTTCTTCACAGCGGTCTCGGCACTAAGAGGATCATTTAGACAATTTTCAAATGACACAATTACTGTAAGTGCTTAAAACAAAATAGACTTTTTGCTTTTAAACTAAACTCATCTAAATGCATTTCATCTGTGTTTTTCGTAAAACTGAGTGACAAGTCGGTCATTTTCTGTGGTAATCAACGTTTTTTTGAACCCGTAAATGAAGTTGCATGAAAGAGCTGTGGTAAGTTCTGCAGTTCTTCCATGTAATGCTGGTAAATGTAAATCTTCTTTTTCACAGAGCTCAACATGGCTGTTTGGATAAATGTGAATGGGATATTAAAGCGCAGTTTAAAATGCTGTACATTAATCTCTCTTTCAGCGCTGATGTAAGCAACCCGCGCTGTGGGGATAAATATAATCTAATAACGCAGTGGCTTTTGCAGTCATTCAAATGAAACCAATTAAAAAGCCTGCGTCTGCGCAGATTGTGGAGTGTGTGAGCTTCCCCGGAGTGTGAGTTTACACAAGGTTTATATGCGAGCGCGCCCATCTAACAGATCACAAGCGTCTGTTTCTCTTTCAGTCTCTCTTTGGGACTCGCAGATTGAGGAATCGTTTAGGAAAATTGTTGGACCTTGAGATGGAGATATGCTGTGGCTATAAATGATCTGATGCATGCACAAATGCAATGTAAATGTATTGGCCACACTGTAAAAATATCTGTAAATTAGCAGTTTTCTGTATTTGATGATATTTTTATTAGATCTTTCTCTGTTTATTTCTGCTTTTAAATTCCATTATTGGCGCTTGATCTCTATAAAACATCTTTTAACCTTAAAGTTTCTAAAAGTTACTTTTATGAAGACGTGTGATAGTTTGCAGTGCTATATTGTCTGAGTTGGTGTATATTACACTACAAATACCTTGTAATAAACTGCCAGTACATTTTCTGTTATTCTCTTATTTCTCTCTATATTATTATTTCTTATACATTATATTATCCTAAACTACTAAAATGTCAATGTCAAAGACATTAGACTGTAGAGTTGAATTCATCATAAGTCAGAGCAGAGATCAACATCCCATGATGCAATTTACAATCGAATTAACAGATATTTTTTTTACAATGCAGTGCAAAAATTACTATTAATTCAAATGTATGTTGTGCATAAGAGATTAATTAAATAAGGCATAGCTCTTAGTAAGACAAGAGAACTTTACTTTTATAACCTTCAAAATACACATTTAAAAAAATATTTGCTTTTAAAAGGCAACGTTACACATTTTGTGTTTTAAGTGTGCAACATGTATAGTATATAGAAATAAATTTGTAAAATAATAGATGTAATGGCACCAACGCAGGCTGCTATATGTCATTTCAAACTAATAAAATGATAAAAAATTATACTATAATTAAAAATATGAATAAAGTAGGAGGCAGTTTGTTAATCATTTCATCACCAAAAGTCCACCCAGGCTCATTCTAAAAATGTACCGCTATATACATTTCTGGAGAGCGCAAAATACGTTCCAGGAGATACATTTTTTTTACAGCAACACCAAAGCTCCAAAAATACCAATTCATTGCTGCGCATCGATGGAATTGCTCTTCAGTGTTTGGACTCTCAGTAATGATTATTAACCCACACTGAACTGAGCTAAACTAAACTGAACTGAACTTAAACTCTGAAAATCGAACTGACACTGTTTCAATTTACTATAATCTTGAATGTGAAGCTGCTTTGACACAATCTACATTGTATAAGCGCTATACAAATAAAGGTGAATTGAATTTATATTAATTAAATTACAAAGGCTAACACAAAGCGTGTAACGTTTACACCTTAGACGCTTTGCAACATAGGCTCATTTTGAAAACCTAGCCCTATATACATCTCTGGAGATCGCAAATTATGTAGCCAGAGGTACGTTTCTCTCACGAGTGCCATTTGTGCCTGCTGTTCTCACGCAAGTCCACCAGAGGCCGCTGTCGACTGACTGAATAAATGACTTACTGAATGACTGACCCCCTCTCCTCCTTCCCTAAACCCCACCAAAAGTGTTTTCAAAAGGACCGATTCACCAGCGCCTACCCACTTCCCTAGACCCAACCGATAGTTTTGAAAAAGCAATCCAATAAAAGAAAAGCCCTCGCCTGATTTTTACCAAGTTTTCAGATTTTAACACATTCTCACCCTGTTATTTACTTGTTTATTTTATATTTTATTTGAGCTCAAGTCTCGTTCATTAACACGGAGGAGATGAGGTTTATGCCTTGTACTGCAGCCAGCCCCCGGGGGCGATCTCACGGCCGGGAGCGTCACTCAAAAGCAGGCGTGTAGCACACTTGGATTTATACTGTAACTGTGTGGCCATTCTGACTAATCATAATCATGACAACATAAGACATGTCAAATGCAGTTTTGACTTGTAAGATAAGAATTTTTACTGGTAAAAATTATAAAATACTATAGTCTAATAATAAATACTGGCACATAACCAGTAGTATATATTAAATTTACCATTAATACTTGTTTATTAGATACGAATAACTAAGTTTCATGAGTATCTAGTACTAGCATTTTAAAAATGTTTTTGTAATTTGTAAAATTTGTAATTTACTCATTTTTAATTTACAATTTATTATTATTATTATTATTATTATTAAGCTATGCTATTTATCATTATTTTATTAATTTTTTAAAAATTTTATCTTAATTTTTTATTATATTATTTTGTTTTAAAAGTTTAAAAGGAAAAGTGGAAAGTCTTTCACTATGTCTGTCATATCAAGCATTTACAGTGCTCAGCATAACTGAGTACACATCACATTTTGAAAATGCCCCGTAGCGTTCGTTTTAAAGACAAAATGCAGCCATACGTTTCTCAGGATACATAATTTGCGCTCTCCATAAATGTATCTAGGGCTACGTTTTCAGAATGAGCCTACAGTATGTTGCCAAAAGTTGTTGAAGATAAAATCAGCAAGAACACCAGTGGATCACATGCAGTCAACTTTAAATTACCATATTTTTTAGCAGTGTATGTTTAGGTGTCAGAATGTTTTGTACAAATATCTATATATTCATATAGTCATATATTTCAATTTCTTCCTTATATCTTGCACACTTTTGGGACTGAGCAAACGTGCATATTTATCTGAGGAACTATTGCAGCATGAAAAAACAATCACTTTTTATCTCTTTAAATCTCAGAATTGAAAAATAGTTTACAGATTTTGAATGCCTTATGAAAGTGAAACACAGCAATCTCAGTTTGCTCTGTTTTTGTGCTAATAAATTGTCTTTAAAATTGTTAGTGCTCTATTTCTCATGTGACATCACACTTAATTTTTCAATCTCATTAGTTCAATACAATTTTAAAGTTCTATCCAGACCAATAGCTTACTAAAAGAAAGCTTTTTTTTGTGCATTTTTTTTTAGAAACTAATAAATTCTTTCATGAATGAATGGTTTTTCCATTCCTGTTTATACTCAGAAGGGAGGCTTTGTCAGATTTAGCTCACTTTCCAGTCTATATTCGTCCCCGAGGTACAACAAAGTCAACACAAACATGTGAGCATAATGGTTTGTGTTCCTTAGATTAATGTTAATACAGACCGCGTCCTGTGAGAAACTTTATATTGTCTCGAACCCTCAGAGGTATTTAAGTGTGTTTGTGTGTGTTGATATTTGCACGAGTCCCCTAGAGAGCGCGTGCCGTGTGCATGCTGACAGCCGTTCAATGCTTTTGTAAATCCCCAACCAAACCTCAGATCGTGCCGTGCGTCACAATTATATGTTCATTCTTAGACGCTTCTGTTTATGTGAATAAATAAGTAAATAAACGCTAAACCTGAATGATTTTCCTGACATTTGTTCGGGTCTATAAAATCTAAGTTTGTCTGTGAATGCAATTAAAACGCAGTCAATGTTGTTCGATTTGTGAACACATTCTTATAAACTAAATCTTTCAGTCTGAATCAGTTTAATGACTCACTGAGTACGTTTACATGGATAACAATACTCAGATTTGAACATGATTAAGACAATACTCTGATTAAGAGTCTACCATGTAAACAGATTTTTAATTACCTTAATTCGATTAAAGTCATAATAAAACTAAATTGAAAATTATATTAAGATGTGGAATATGTCGATTTTTGTGGCATTATTAAAGTGCAGTACAGATATGTAAACACCACAATCAAACTATTACCGCTTTGATTACTTTTTGCGACAGGACGTACACACCGTTGTCAGCTGTTTGACAACAAACAAATGATAACAGCTTCAAGCAGGAGAGCACATTTTTGCTGTGTGCTGGAAATTGACTATGCACAATATTGCTCGATATAGCTTGGGTTTTCTTTGGGTGCTGCGATATATATTTCAATATGAATATAATTTCACAATATGACTTAAGTAACTGGAAAGAATTCATAAATTTACATCGATTGGGATGATTTTGTAGGGGAGTGCATCTGCATAAAATATTTAACACAGATGAAAACAACAGAACATAGATAAAAATGAAATAAACAGTGGTTTGTGGAGGAATCTAACTATATTAAGGGACAAAAATTCAAATAACAGATCTAAAATAACATTTTTTAAATAATTAATAATTAATCTTTGTTAACCTCCTAGGGCTTAGTGGCCACATACGTGGACAGCACATTTTAGCTCTCATGTCTTATGTTTTATATTTTGTTACAGATATACAGTGACATCCTGCAACTGTTTTGCAGCATATGAAATGTCCCAAACACTATTTTAACTGTCCAAAATGGGCAAAAAAATTTTGTTTTTACTGATAGTCAAAACATGTTTTCAAAAAAATATGTGTATGTGTTATTAATGCATTAAAAAACTGCAGTGTTCAAGGCAGAAATAAAGAGTTTTTAATTCTATTACACAAAGCTGACTTTATTGTGTTTTATGTAAATTCGAACCACAAGTCCACATATATGGACATCATTTTTCTCTAAAAGTACATCATATCAAAAGATGATACTTAGGTTTTATTCTAATTAAGTTCCAATAAGCTTAAATAGCAAAGAGAAATAAAAAAATGCATGTAAAAAACAGCTTAGGCCTTAGGAGGTTAAAGTGGCAAACTTATAATTTAAAATAATTCAAAACTTAATGATTTCTTGTTCCCAAACGGTGTAAATTTGCATTAGATCTTACAGTCGCAGGCTTTAAAAACACATCCAAGTAATAATCGTTTACACTATTAGATTACAATGAATCTACAAATCACGTGTACTGAACTCTGTTTTTTGGTTAATTGTAATCCCAACTTGACATTTTAGATCCTGCAATGTGACTATTGCAGATGTACACATTGCAATATTGATGCTGAAACAATATATATTGTGCAGCCTTAATGCTGAGAATTCTGGAAAAAATGGACAGTATGATGTGCCGTGTTTTGGAGGAATGAATGAAAAGTAATATCAGAGGTGGCCTGTTGCTTGAGTATTTTTATCTGCCATCATCTGTTTGCATGCATATTGTGAGGAATTAACTGCAGTTGAACTTGTCGCAAAATTAAAAACAATAATGAACGTGAACTGTTGTTGCGCGAAACGTCGGAGACAACTAGCGTTGAATGGTGACATTATGACATTAATCGAACTACAGTGTAAGTCACATTTATTCGCCCTCTTGGGAATTTATTTTTTTAATTATTTCCCAAATTATGTTTAACAGATTCAGGAATTTTTCACAGTATTTCCTATAATATTTTTTCTTCTGGAGAAAGTCTTATATGTTTTATTTCGGCTAGAATCAAAGTCGTTTTTATTGTTTTTAAGCCATTTTAAGGTCAATATTTATAGCCCCCTTCAGCATTATTTGTTTTGGATTGTCTTCAGAACAAACCACTGTTATACAATGACTTGCCTAATTACCCTAACTTTATTCTAATTAACCTAGTTAAGCCTTTAAGTGTCACTTTAAACTGAATACTTGTATCTTAAAGAATATCTAGTCAAATATTATATACTGTCATCATGGCAAAAAGAAAATAAATCAGTTATTAGAGATGAGTTATTTAGTTCAGAGGATTATTGGTAAACCTTTTGCCCTATCTCCAGCTATTTATCTTCTTAGTCATAAAGCTGTTTTACACCTTAGTCATGGACTAGAATCTGTGTTACACTTTTATACATATCTTGCAAGAAAATGTATTCTTTTGTTGTGGTCCTCTCCTAACATTCATTCTGTCAATATGTGGATAAATCAGATTGCCATTTTCTTACCCTTGGAAAAACTGACTTATGACTTGTGTCAGAAATCTGATGATTTCTGGCATATCTGGAATCCTCTATGGAAGTTTTTGGAGAATGCATCTTAAAAGTTTATTTATTTATTTTTTGTTAATTTTACCCTTCACAAAAGACTTGAATTACTAGCCGATAGACGATTGATTGACGATAGATGGCTATATTATTGTATATGATGACATGAGACACCTATACCACTGTTCTGTCATTGTAAATCTTTCAATAAATGTTAAAAAAATGAGTTATTAAAACTATAATGTTTACAAATGTGTTTGTGAAAAAAATCTTTCCATTATAAAGAAATTGGGGGAAAAACTCTACAGGGGGGCTAATAATTCAGACTTCAACTGTATGTACTATAACATTTAAAACGGGATCATGAAAGAAACATTCAAAAAGCAGCTCATGTAAACACCTTAATCATATTATTGTCCTATTCAGATTAAGGCGAATAATTAGATTACTGCTATCCATGTAAACCTAGTCACTCAATCCGAACTAAAGAGTTATTAGAGGAATCGGAACCATTACATTCCTCGTTTCCCATCCCTGGTCTTTATGTTTCTCACGCAGATACAGAAACAGCCCGTTTTATCACTCAATTAAAGCTGCCCTCGTTGACTTTCCACTCGAGCAGCGGCTCTTATGGTGGGGTGAAAAAGTCGCGCGATGCCTGGAATAATTGAATTGAAATATTCTCATCCTTAACCCACTCAAATGAAAGAATAGTCACTTCAGAGGTCATTTCATGTTCCCCCACCTGACGTGTATATAATAACTAGTGGTTCTTCAAACCGCGTCAGAGTTTAAAAGAGCCGTATTCTCCACATTACAATGCTTGTACTGCTCTATTAGTTTGATGCTTTGTGGCCTAGAATTCAGTGCAATGCAAATCCTCTTAAAGAAAAGCTTCAAAAAGAGGGTTTTCGCATTCATGCCATCTAGAGAACCATTTTTACTTTTCTATACTTTTTTCATCAGGTTTTTTTTTAAGAATAATTTTTTTCTTAAAGGGATAGTACACCCCAAAAAATAACATTGACATAATTTACTCACACTTGTATTGGTAACATGTTTGTTACAATTTATGCTGTTAACTACCTGCCTGTTATTAAGAAATTAACCATTCATTAGTAGTTATAATTAATTTCCTTTGTATTAGTCCCTTTATTCATCAGAGGAATGAACCGCCAACTTATCCAGCATATGTTTTACACAGCGGATGCACTTCCAGCTGCAACCCAGTACTGGAAAACACTCATACACACTCATTCCCTATGGCCAATTTAGTTTATTCAATTCACCATGTCTTTGGACTATAGGGGAAACCGGAGCATCCGGAGGAATCCCACGCCAACATGAGGAGAACATGCAAACTCCACACAAAAACGCCAACTGACCCAGCTGTGACTCGAACCAGCGACATTCTTGCTGTGAGGTGACAGTGCTAACCACTGAGCCACCATGCCGCCCTAGTAGTTATAATGTATGATCTTATTCTACATGCCTAATCCTTCCCAAAACCTAAACCCAATTCTACCGTACTAACTATTAATTATCAGCTGATTAGTAGTTTATTAAGCTAGTAGTGTTAGTTGATGTCTTAATATTGTGAATTGTGACTTAAATTGTTACCCTTTAATCAAACTGTTACAGGTTCTTTCGTCTGTCAAACACAAAAATAAGATATTTTGAACAATGTTGGAAACCTGTAACCATTGACTTCAATAGTATTAGTGTTTCCTACTATGCAAGTCAATGGTTGCAGGTTTTCAGCTTTCTTTAAAACATCTTCTTTAGTGTTCAACAGAAGAAAGAAACTCATAAATGTTTGGAAACACTTGTGAATAAATATTGATATATATATATAAATAGTTTTTTGGGTTAACTATCCCTTTAATGGAACCCTCAACTTTATTTTGCCCATTTTACTAGCCTTCTATATTGAGTTCATTGGTGAATAACACTGAAATTGTTTTATAAACGGTTAATAACACTGTTTTATTATATTGTTCAATTATGTTATTGTTGTTTTATCAAATTGTGTTGCATTTTGACATTATTGTTATTCAGCAATGCTTAAACTGTATGGTAATTTTATTTTTAGATAATATTGCAATATGTTTTTTAATTCATAGTTGCAGTTTCATTTGATATCTTGAAATTATTATATATATACAAGGTTTCCGCTACATTCATTCATTCGTGGCGGGCCGCCACGTCAAAATTCATCCCGCCACGGCTACATTACAACTTCTCATTTAAAACATTTAGTCGTGTTTTTTTTATAGCGGGTTATAATCGCACCAAAACATATTAAAAGGTAAGTGAATTATAACAGCGCAAACATTTCTGTAACCGTAGTAGTGCTGTGCGCTATTTGTTCAACCCTTTAAGGTGACATGCTGACTGACTACTGACAGGTGCGTGATGCGTGGGGCGCCAGCAAACACGGCGTAGCTTTCAGTTAAGATGAACACAGTTTCCATTAGTATACTTATCTTTCTGGAGTTTATAGCCGTTTCACTTTAGTTCAGGACGCGTTAATGTCGGAAAACGCACTTCAGAAGCGCTTACTGGAGAGCGCACGAGAAGATCTGCACTTGAGCATGTAAATTTGAGTGTGTGTAAGAAGTTTTGTGCACGAAGAGGAAATCGGCGCGCAAGCAAAGAGATTCGGGTGCTCATATTACATGAATGCGTTCTCGACTTGTAATACTGCGTGTAATATTTGTCTTTGAAATAGTTGGCAGATCTGTAAAAAAAAGCCTGCCACCACAGTTGGGAAAAATCCTAGAGGAAACACTGTATATACAGTTGAAGTCAGAATTATTAGCCCCGCTGAATTATTAGCCCCCCTGTTTATTTTTTTCTCCAATTTCTGTTTAACGGAGAGCAGATTTTTTCAACACATTTCAAAACAATAGTTTTAATAACTCATTTCTAATAACTGATTTATTTTAACTGATTTATATGAATAATATTTGACTAGATATTTTTCAAGACACTTCTATACAGCTTAAAGTGACATTTAAAGGCTTAACTAGGTTAATTAGGTTAACTAAGCAGGTTAGGGTAATTAGGCAAGTTATTGTATAACGATGGTTCTGTAGACAAGCGAAAAAAAAGTATAGCTTAAATATAGGGGCTAATAATTTTGACCTTAAAATGGTTTTTAAAAAATTAAAAACTGCTTTTATTCCAGCTGAAATAAAACAAATAAGACTTTCTCCAGAAGAAAAAACATTATCAGAAATACTGTGTAAATTTCCTTGCTCTGTTAAACATAATTTGGGAAATATTTAAAAAAGAAAAAAATTCAAAGGGGGGCTAATAATTCTGACTTCAGCTGTATATATTTCTAAATCACTGTGGTTTATTTACTTTTTCTGTTTAGAATGTATCTGAGCCTTTAATTGTCATTTATAAGTTTATTTACATAACATAAATAGTCCATACTTTTAATTGAGCTCACAAAACTGAAGCAATTTGTTTTAATAAAGCATTTATTAACATAAAGAGTAACTATATGTCTGAAAAATAAGATGTATTTTAATGTTCAATTAATAATTTACATACTTGTTCTGTAAAATCTTAAAATCCCCTAACTACTCTTAAATAACTGCTTTTTAAATAATGCAATACTTTAATGTAGTAATAAAAATGTATCATTAACAAAGTATGAAAATACAATCCTAAGCACATTATACATGTTCTTCTAAGTCAAGAATACAGGATTTGTAGCTGTATTTATAAACTGCATAATGTCTATTAATGTAGAGTTTATGCTTAACAAATGATGAATTAACTGTTTACTAATTAATAAATGATTCAAAGTGTGCATTTATTTTAAAGTGTTACCATTTGTTTTAATAAAGCATTTATTAACATAGTGAGTAACTGTATGCTTGAAAAGTAAGATGTATTTGAATATTCAAATAATAATTTACATACTTGTTCTGTATAATCTTAAAATCCACTAACTACTCTTAAATAACAGCTTTGTAAATAATGCAGTACTTTAATTTAGTAATAAAAATGTATCATTACCAAAGTATGAATATGCAATCATTAAGCATATTATATGCTCTTATAAATTAAGAATACAGGATTTGTAGCTCTATTTATAAACTGTAATGTCTATTAATGTAGAGTTAATGCTTAACAAATGATGAATTAACTGTTGACTAATTAATAAATGATTCACAGTGTGCATTTATTATAAAGTGTTACCATTGATTTTTAAAAACATTAACTGTTCTCAACATTGACCATAATATTGTTCTGCATGGACTAGGCAGCGATTTTGTATTCGCAATGTTGCTACAGTATATCATGTATTATAGTACATTTTTATTTTATTGTATTATCAAAAAAATAAGAGTTTTTTTTATTATCTTATTTTTGCCATTATTTCATTATGGCACCCAAGTTGCTTGCCATGAAAGCCATTGTCTTGTTTTTAGCACAGGAACATTTGCGGGTTAATGAGGTGACTTTGGGCTTCATTAGCATTTTCCATGTCACAACAGTGGCGCAATTTTTTAATGTAAGGCATTACCATGGAAACATCTGCTCTGGGCCAGGTTATGGGATGCGCTTTAATGGTAAAACGCAGCACTGGTAACCAGAAGGTTGATGGTTTGACCCCTGTCAGGGGCAAACATGAACAACATCCACTGCACCCCTGAGCGAGACCCTTAACCCGAGTAAAAACCGTCATTACACACTCTATGGTCAATATCATGTGCAGTTTCACAGTGCTATTGCCTGGACGTGTGGTGATAAATAGAGATTCAAATTTTTGACTTGACCATGACAGCGATTAAGAAATATATTAGTCTAAATGATAGCCTAAAGTCCTTGACATCTGCCCATAACTGATGCTTCTCCATACTTGACCTGGGTGGATGAGTGTTAAAGGGGTTGTTCACTAAAATCTAATTTAGTTACAGATTTTGTGTCCTTGATGTCAAGAGAGAGATTTGAGAGCTTGAGAAGATTATTACTTGTCAACTGAACATGAACAAGTATTTTTCCCATAAGGATTTTTTAGTTAAAAGTGTCATAATCCATGAACCAGACCAGCAAGCTGAAGAGAATCACAAGATGTAATATATTTTGAAGCAAAATTTTATATAAAAATCTGAACTACAGTCCCATGCTACAGTGCAAAAGGTGTAACAAATTAAACAATGACAGAAGTGTAAATGTTTAAAATTGCTGGTAAAGTCAGTCATTTAATTAGCTGGTAAAGTTGTTTTTTCTACACAAATTCTGCACATGATTTAAAAAAAATAAATAGTAATTTCAGCAGAAATATGGGTAGCACTTTAGTTTAGGTCACAATTCACGGTATTAACAAACCTTTAACTAACACTACTAGCTTAATAAACTACTAATTAACCGTTTATTGATAGTTAGTAAGGTAAAAGTTGAGTTTAGGTTTTAGGTAGGATTAGGGATGCAGAATAAAATCATGCTTTATAACAACTAAAGAACAGTTCATATCCTAATAATAGGCAGGTAATAAGCCAGTAGTTAATAGCATGACAGCTAACAGCAGAATTTAACAGCTATTATACAAAAAAAATCAATCTCCCAATGAATATTTGGGCCTATTGTGAAAACGTACCCCTGTATACATTTCTGGAGAGTGCAAATTATCTAGCCAAAGTTACTTATGACTGCATTTTGTCTTTAAAACGAACGCTACAGGACGGTATGATGTTACCCATGGCTTCTGTTTCTTTTCGTGCTATCGCTTATCTTTGTGAGGACTTTTCCACTGTTGCCAGTTTGCACAGTAACTCGCCGCATACGTTGGTGGACTTGAGTGAAGAACGGTCAGTCGGTTGGTCAGTCAGTAGACAGCGGCCTCTAGTGGATTTAAGTGAGAACAGCAGGCATGAATGGCACTCGCGAGAGAAATTTGGGATCTGAAAAAGCGTACACAGCGGCCTGTCGTGGATTTTGCGAAAACAAAATACAAATAAACGTACCTCCTGGGATGTATTTGGCGCTCTCCAGAAATGTACACAGGGGTACATATCAGTAATGAGCCTGGGTTGCAATATTCTGCTAAAACTTCAGATGTTTACTTCATTGGGAAAGTGATTTTTAATAATAGCTGTTAAATTCACTTGTTAGCTCTGAAGTTGGTAAACAATTATAGATACTTTTGATGAACTTATAAAATAAAATCATGTTTAATTGCAGAAAACCTTTACCAGCCAATCAAATGACCAACTTTACCAGCAATTTTACAGTTTTATGTTTTTGTCATTTTTTTATTCGCTACACCATTTGCACTGTTGCATGGGACTGTAGTTCAGATTTTTATATACAACATCACTTCGAATTATGTTTTAATTATAATTATATTATATATCTTGTAGATATCTATGTATCTTCATAGCTGTTTTGTTTGGTTCATGGATTACGACACTTACTGTATCTCTAACCAAGACTTATCCTTATGGGAAAAATATTTTGAAACACTTTTGGGTGTTGGGTGGGCACTAATGCACTCAACCCAGGCTCATTTGGAAAATGCACCGCTTTATAAATTTTTGGAGAGCACCAAATTTGCTCCAGGAGGTATGTTTTTTCCCAGTTTTTGTTTTTGCGAATCCACCAGAGGCTGCTGTGTACGCTTTTTGAGACCTCAAATTTTTCTCGCGAGCGCCATTCGCGCCTGCTGTTCTCATGTAAATCCCCCAGAGGCCGATGTCCACTGACTAACCGATCGACTGACCTACCCTCCTCCTTCCCTAAACCCAACCAATAATGTTTTCAAAAGAACAGATTGACCCGCCCACCCACTTCCCTAAACCCGACCGACAGTTTTAAAAAGCAATTCAGAAAAAGAAAAGCCCTCGCCTGATTTTTTCCACATTTTTCAGATTTTACCACATTCTCACCCTGTTATTTACTTGTTTATTTTTATTTTTGGCTTTTGTTTTTGTCTTACCCGCTTTCTGAAATCATTTTGCCTGACTCAAACCCAGTTGTTGTGGTCAACTCTTCCTTGCATCTCAAGTCCGTCGTTGTACATTCCGAACTAACTGGACACACATGTAACAGTAGGAAAGCTGTCCATATGGAGGTAATTGGTCAGCTGGTAGTGCAAAAAGAAACGGCATCATACTGCCCCATAGTATTCATTTTAAAGGTGAAATGGAGCCATATGTACTTCTGGGTACATCATTTACGATCCCCAGAAATGTATATAGGGCTACGTTTTCAGAATGAGCCCATGTTGCAACACACTCTATATTGTAAAATATTTTGTCAACAAACACAAACGCTTAAATACCTCTGAGGGTTTGAAACAATATAAAATCGCGGTCTCTATTAACATTAATCTAAGCAACACAAACCATTATGCTCACATGTTTGTGTTGACTTTGTTGTACCTCAGGGATTTTAGCTTAAAGTTAGCTAAATCTGACAAAGTAGATTTTGGTATAACTGTTTTAATTTTAATATTTTTTATTTTATTTCAGTGATTTCAAAGCTGAATTTTCTGTTCTTAACTTTTATACATGCATCTGTATTTGTTTGTCTGTTGATCTGAAAAGGAGCTGTTTGTTTTGGTTTGAGCAAAAGAGCATTTCCTCGTGCTAACCTCTGGTTAACCCACATTTTCTGTCCCCGCGTCTATCTGGGATCTTCCCTGCTGCGGAAAGTCTTGCAGAAGAAAATTAAATTTTAAAGGGCTGCTCCCTGCAAATCTTTCATTGTTGATTTAATTATGTCTCACAGAGCAATTCCTCGACCCCGACCTCGCCCTCGCTCTCTCACACACACACATACACACATGCTAAGCCACTGGAGACTGTTGGCTGACAATACTAACACTCTCATCCTAGTTCTTCACTATTGCCAATGATCTGTTAAAGGCCTCATGTCATGGGAAAACAGATTTCCAACAAGGGCTTTATTGTACTATGAAAATATTACATAACTTCAGTGCTCAAAATGTCTTTTCCAGTTTGAAATGAGCATTTGTGTGATCAGAATCTCAACCTAAAAAGTTTGGAATAATCTTACAAATCTTCAATCCCCTTTAGATTGATGATGCTGATTTGTTGCTCAAGACATTTCTTAATATTATTAATGTTGTAAAACAATTCTCTTTTTAATATTTGTAGAACAAGTTCTAATATATATATATATATATATATATATTGTTATCCATTTGTAATATTTTTAACCATTTCCCAGTGAATATAGGCAATAATTTGTGCTGCATTTCAACAAAACAGTTTAACATCTCGTTTTTTTGTTAGATTAGTTAGTTTTTCTTTGGTACTGACTAATCTAATATATATATAGTAGATACAGCAGTTTGTTGAAACTGAAATCTTTGGTAACATAAAATGCTTTGTCTCTAGATGAATTTAATATACCCCTATTGAATTATTATTTATTTATCTTTATATGTTATCACAAAAGAATTAAGCAGGACAGGTGTTTTCAACATTGATAATACTGTAAGGTAATGTTATTTGAGCAGCAAATCAGCATATGGTTTCTAAAGGATCATATGACAATAAAACTGCAGAAATATTACAAAATATTAATCTCTGAATCAGAAAATAAAATAATTTTAAATCACTTTAAATTGAAGACAGTTACTGTAAATCAGGGGTGCCCAAACCTTTTCTTATAAAGGGAAAACAAAACCAAACTTGATTGAGGCAGGTGGGCCGAAGGTATATATAGTTTCCATGAGTAATTTCCTAATTTATTTAATAATGTTTGAAAATAACTACTAAACATTACTTTATATTAACTAATCTAGTCTAATTTGTTTTACATTTTATAATGAACTTATTACAGTAAAAACAAAAACAAAGTTATTTATAACAGAATGGAGTTACACTAGTTTTTGCCTTGATTTGCTTGCCAATGTCTTCTGCATATTCCTCTATCCATGGAGTGACAGTATTTACATTTTTAAAAATCTGATTCATTTACGACATTTAATTACAAAATTTAATTTCAGTTTGCTTTTTTGTAGCTCAGCAATAAAACAAACCTCCAAAAAAAAAAAGGTAACGTCAGATGGGACAGTGGGCCAAATGAAAGGTTACAATGGGCCTACTTTGGGCATCTCTGCTCTAAATTGTCATTTTTAAAATATTGTTTTAACAGTATTTTTGATTGAATTAATGCAAACTTGGTGAGCTGAATGACTTTTTTATACAACATAAAGCAACATATCAAGTTAACAGTAAACAGAATCAAGTTCCAATGTTATATGTGTAATATACAGGGAGTGCAGAATTATTAGGCAAGTTGTATTTTTGAGGATTCATTTTATTATTGAACAACAACCATGTTCTCAATGAACCCAAAAAACTCATTAATATCAAAGCTGAATATTTTTGGAAGTAGTTTTTAGTTTTTTTTTTAGTTTGAGCTATTTTAGGAGGATATCTGTGTGTGCAGGTGACTATTACTGTGCAGAATTATTAGGCAACTTAACAAAAAACAAATATATACCCATTTCAATGATTTATTTTCACCAGTGAAACCAATATAACATCTCAACATTCACAAATATACATTTCTGACATTCCAAAACAAAAACAAATCAGTGAGCAATATAGCCACCTTTCTTTGCAAGGACCCTCAAAAGCCTGCCATCCATGGATTCTGTCAGTGTTTTGATCTGTTCAACATCAACATTGCGTGCAGCAGCAACCACAGCCTCCCAGACACTGTTCAGAGAGGTGTACTGTTTTCCCTCCTTGTAAATCTCACATTTGATGATGGACCACAGGTTCTCTATGGGGTTCAGTTCAGGTGAACAAGGAGGCCATGTCATTAGTTTTTCTTCTTTTAGACCCTTTCTTGCCAGCCACGTTGTGGAGTACTTGGACGCGTGTGATGGAGCATTGTCCTGCATGAAAATCATGCTTTTCTTGAAGGAAGCAGACTTCTTCCTGTACCACTGCTTGAAGGTGTCTTCCAGAAACTGACAGTAGGACTGGGAGTTGAGCTTGACTCCATCCTCAACCCGAAAAGGCCCCACAAGCTCATCTTTGATGATACCAGCCCAAACCAGTACTCCACCTCCACCTTGCTGGCGTCTCTGCCCTTTACCGATCCAGCCACGGGCCCATCAAGACTCACTCTCATTTCATCAGTCCATAAAACCTTAGAAAAATCAGTCTTGAGATATTTCTTGGCCCAGTCTTGACGTTTCAGCTTGTGTGTCTTGTTCAGTGGTGGTCGTTTTTCAGCCTTTCTTACCTTGGCCATGTCTCTGAGTATTGCACACCTTGTGCTTTTGGGCACTCCAGTGATGTTGCAGCTCTGAAATATGGCAAAACTGGTGGCAAGTGGCATCTTGGCAGCTGCACGCTTGACTTTTCTCAGTTCATGGGCAGTTATTTTGCGCCTGGTTTTTGGTTTGGTTTTTCCACACGCTTCTTGCGACCCTGTTGACTATTTTGAATGAAAGGCTTGATTGTTCGATGATCACACTTCAGAAGCTTGGTAATTTTAAGAGTGCTGCATCCCTCTGCAAGATATCTCACTATTTTTGACTTTTCGGAGCCTGTCAAGTCCTTCTTTTGACCCATTTTGCCAAAGGAAAGGAAGTTGCTTAATAATTATGCACACCTGATATAGGGTGTTGATGTCATTAGACCACACCCCTTCTCATTACAGAGATGCACATCACCTAATATGCTTAATTGGTAGTAGGCTCTCGAGCCTATACAGCTTGGAGTAAGACAACATGCATAAAGAGGATGATTTGGTCAAAATACTCATTTGCCTAATAATTCTGCACTCCCTGTAGTTTATCTACGTTGCTTTTGTCATGAAATAGGCACAAGTTCCTGATGTGTCAATAAACAAACAATCAAACAGACCAAAAAAACCTGCAGTGTGAGTTGTGTCCACACATCTACCTATTCGTTATTGTGAATGCTTTGCTTAGTTAAAATAATAGTAAATTAATGAAACTACATAACGCAAATGTAAGTGCAAAATGTGATAACTTAATTATTGTCTTGCATTTCAGCACCTTTGTCTAGATTGCAGTTTTGCTCGCTTTAGACATTCATCGCTCACCTCATGTGCATCCTGGGATATTAAAGGAGGAACAGGTATGCTTTTCCCTTCACTTTAAAGCTATTACAATATTTTTAAATCAAAGGAACTATTTGTCTTGAGAACATACTTCAAGCATTTACGCAGATCAAAAGGGATTTTTTGGAGTGTGTCCAAACGTTGTCATATGTTTTTGGAGCACTAACGAGATTCTGATGTGAGGCCACATTATCCTGAAATTAAAAGTCAACGCACGAGCCCTCGCACTAACAGCCGGAAGAGATGACAGATTAAAGCTGCCGTCTGACATCTCCGATTATTGCGCTGAATTATTTGGGGAATTTATTGTGTTTTTGGATGGGTTGGACGGTTCACAGTTCGCTCTGTGTTGGGATCTGCTTATAAATGAGACCCTGCGACCTGACGCGACCCTAACTAATGTCAGAAGACTTTTTCATGCTGCCTTTTTTGGCTGGCGATATACTTTGTAATTGAACACAGATGTTTATAGCCATGCATGCATACTTTCATGCATCGTTCAGATACTGCATTTTATGAGCTAATGCATTATTAACACTGCCATAAATGCTGCTACAGTGAGTATTTGCATAAACATTTTGGTTAGACTGTACAATAAGGTTTGATTTGTAAACATTAGTTAAATGAATTAGTGTGCAATATATCGAACAATGAATAACATTACTTCTTTGCTAGTGATTTTCACAAAGATTAATGCATGCTTTAAAAAATAAAATGCTCATTGTTCGTCTACATCAGCTAATATTAACAAATGAGACTTATTGTAAAGCATTTACCAGTTTTGTGGAGCAAAAGTTTTGGAAAGCATCTTGCTGAGTAAGGTTGAAATTATTCAAACTGTACCTGAATAATCTGTTTAACACATTTGCACTGTTCTTGCCAAGCACTCGTGTTGTGTACTTCTGTGCTTTGAGCCTTAATTTCCTGCCTTAAATGCATGGCTTATTGGTGCGAGATGAATAAAACATTAAATGTTTAGAGTAATAACTTGCTATTTTCTTTAATTTAAAACCTGAACTTGACTGAGACCCAGAATTATGCAACAACTGAGCATTTTAACTGCTCTGAAATACAACAGCATTAAACATCAGAACGATTAGCACCTCTTTTATCCATTAGTCCTCTTTTTATTTCCCCGCTTTCGGAAAGTGGAGCAGCCCATTAAACATTATGATAAAACTTAAATTTGCCGCACATAGAGGACCGACTTCTGTCAGCTTTTGATGAGTTTTCCCTATTGTTATAAAAGTATTAACATGATTTCCGTGTATCATGCTGAAAACAACAATACCCAGTATGCTAAGTTTCCCTGAACATCCTGTCCACTATTTAAATGTGGTAATACCATGGTAAAAATTTAGTAGCAATAAATATTTACTATTTCTAATAATAATAATAATTCCTTACATTCATTAAGAGCTTTTCTGGACACTCAAAGCACTTAACACATTGGGGGGAATCTCCTCATCCGCCACCAGTGTGCAGCATCCACCTGGATGACGCGATGGCAGCCATATTGCGCCAGACCACACGCCACACATCAGCTGATTGATGGAGTGAAGACAGAGTGATGAAGCCACTTATGATATGGAAAGGGTTAAGAGGCCGTGATGAACAGAGGCCAGTGGGCAAATTTGGTCAGTATGCCGGGGTTAAACCCCTACTCTTTTTCAAAGGGATTTTTAATGACCACAAAGAATCAGGACCTCGGTTTAACGTCTCATCCGAAAGACGGTGCTCACTGAGCAGTATAGAGTCCCCATCATTATACTGGGGTGTTTAGACCCACACAGACACAGGATGAGCGACCCCTGCTGGTTTCACTAACACCACTTCCGGCAGCAACATACAGTAGCTTTCCCATGTGGTCTCCCAGGTACTGACCGGGCGCAGCCCTGCTTAGCTTCAGTGGGCAACCATATGAGAGTTGCAGAGAGCTACCTGCTGGCATATTTATATTATTTACTTCATAATGACAAGTAGCTGTTTGGTCACACTTTATTTTAAGCTACAATTATCACTATTAACAAACCATTTCCTTTTTAGTTGCCTCAATAAATGCTTAATTTATTGGTTATTAAGTGGGTTTAGGTATTAGGGCTGTAGAATAAGATCATGCAAAATATATACTTTATACATGCTAATAAACAGACAATATCCTAATAATAGTCAGGTAATAAACCACTAGTGAATACTATGTATACTAAACTGAAGTGTTAACTTTTTTTTGTTGAGAAATACTTATGACTGTTTTATAAAATAGTGTACAGTTTTTAAATGGATTACGACGGTATTATTATTATTATTATTGATAAATTCAATGCATTTTTGTATTCAGTATGATGATCAAGTCACTTTTGAATAGATTACCACTACCCAAAACAGGAGCATCGTTTTTAAAATATATTTATTTATTTACTTATTTGTTTACTTATTTATTTTCGTACTTTATTTATTCATTTACTTATTTACTTATAGATTTACTTATGTGCTTATATAGACATCTTTTTGTATATTTAGTTGATGCAGTGATGTTCTTGCGAAGAATTTAGTTTGATTGTTAAAATGATAATAGGCATTAATGATATTGTGATATTTCATGATATAGTGATAAATGATGGGGCGCCACAGTGGCTCAGTGGTTAGCACTGTCGCTTCACAGCAAGAAGGTCGCTGGTTCGAGTCCCGGCTGGCTCAGTTGGCATTTCTGTGTGGAGTTTGCATATTCTCCCCGTGTTGGCGTGGGTTTCCTCCGGGTGCTCCGGTTTCCCCCACAGTCCAAACACATGCGCTATAGGGGAATTGATACACTAAACTGCCCGTTGTGTATGGGTGCTTCCCAGTTCTGGGTTGCGGTTGGAAGGGCATTCGCTGTGTAAAACATATGCTGGAATAGTTGGCGGTTCATTCCGCTGTGACGACCTCTAAAATATAAGGGACTAAGCCGAAGGAATATGAATAATAAATGATATAAAACAAAAATACTGTGGCAAAAAATAACATTACCTTCATTTAAACACAACAGTTCGCCAGCTTCCTCCTCCGTCTGATACAAGAAAAAAAAACTACTCGAGTTCACTTGATGTAATTCAGTTTGTAAATGATTTTCGGGGACCGAGAACATTGGGCCGGAACACAGTGTTAAAATACAGATAACACAAAGACACACACTCCCATGCACACAAAAAAAGCTGCAAATACTTCACTTCCTCTGAATTAATCAACTAGACAACAATATGCCATCAGTATGCAGGGAGCACGCGGTGACCAGCAAACAAAACACTGGATTCTTGAGCCGTGTTGCGTGTCTGTGGCGGGATTAATCCGGCGTGCTGTGCGTTTATCGGAGACTCAGGTGTGTGTCTGTCTGATAACTCTTGCTATTGTCCGGCATCACGCGGTGTGACGGCTCCAATCTGCACACAGAACACCAAACATCCATGGCCGCTCGAAAGTGCACTCTTAATACAAGCCCAACATCTTTTGAGACCCTCGTATGCACGGAGGAGTGTGTGTATGTTTGCGTATTAATGTGTGTGTGAGAATCACTGGGTGAAGTTTTTTTTTAGCTATGACTTATATATATATACGTATATATCATTAAAATACTTAATTTCAGATGAGATTAGATTCAAATGTTGTGCAAAAGTGCAAAGTACAATATAAATAAAAATATGCATTACTCGCCACGTTTTTAAGCTTGCCAATGTTGACTTTTTATGAAAGTCAAACAATAATACTGAAATATTCTTACAATTTAAAATAATCATTCATTCATTCATTCATTTTTCTTTGGCTTAGTGCCTTATTTATCAGGGGCCACCACAGCGGAATGAACCGCCAACTATTCCAGCATATGTTTTACACCGCAGATGCCTGTTCAGCTGCAACCCAGTACTGGGAAACCCCCATACACTCTCATTCACACACTTTCTTACACTATGACCAATTTAGCTAGTCAATTCACCTATATGTGTTTGGACTGTGGGGGAAACCGGAGCACCCAGAGGAAACCCACGCCAACATGGGGAGAACATGCAAACTCCACACAGAAATGCCAACTGATCTAGCTGGGACTCAAACCAGCAACCTTGCTGCTGTGAGGTGACAGTGCTGAGCCACCGTGCCGCCTTAAAAGAATAATTTTTTTATTTAAATATATTTTAATGTACACTTCTCAGCATCATAACTTAATTCTTTAGTGTCAAATAATCCTTTAGAAGTCACTTGATTTTTCTGATTTGAACTTTTATTATCGTATTCATTCATTTTCCTTCGGCTTAGTCTTTTAGGGGTCGCCACAGCGGATTGAATCGCCATCTATTTCAGCATATGTTTTACGCAGCGGATGCCCTTCCATCTGCATCACAGTACTGGTAGACTTATCATATGTATGTTATTAAATATTTTAGTGAAAACTCTGATACACAATAATTCAAAACTTTGGCGAAAGGGATATTTAAAAACAGAAAATTAACAAATATGTAAAGTTTATTTAAAAACTATTTTCATGAGGAGCACGTGCTTATGATTGATCACGGCTGGTCCCGCATTAGCTAACGCATGATTCACCAATCAGACCATTTCTAGGTCACTATAAATAACCAGAGTTTCTGACTTCAGTTATCTTCGCCTTGAAAAATCCCCCTTCCACCCCTACTCCTCCTCCTTTCCCTTTATAGGGTGGCACGGCAGCCAAGTGGTTGGCACAGTTGCCTCACAGCAAGAACGTCACTGGTTCAGGTCTTCAACAGGCCGGTTGCCGTTTCTGTCCAGTGTTTACATGTTCTCCCTGTGCTTGCAGGGGTTTCGCCCGGGTCTTCTGGTTTCCTTCCACAATCCAAAGACATGCGTCAAAAGTGAATTGATTAGTCTAAATTGGCTCTACAGTTGAGCTCTTAACCAGCAGTATATCTCTATGTAGCAATTTCTAATCTGTCAATAGCCCTAAATAAGGGACTAACTCTCCTCTTGCTCTGCAAACGAGAGGGAGCCCTGGGCTCGAGGATCTTATGAGCTCAGGGCTCGTTCCCAGGACAGTATGCCAAACTTGCTTTATATTCAATCATCAGCTAGGTGTGAACTCTTGAAATATTATAAGTGAGAGTGAAAGCATTTATATTCTTACAAACGATTTGCATTTGAAATAAATGCTGCTGAACTTTGCACAAAAAACCTTACCAGTTTCCACAATATGTTTTCAACAATCAGAATTATTTCAGCACATTAGAATAATTCCCCAAGGATCACATGACACCTTAACATATTGCTTGACTTCATATTTTTTACTTTCAGTTTTGAGAACAACCAGTTTTTCAATTTTTCTGTATTCTACAGTATTACCACCAGGATTGACATTAAAAATCATGATTGAAATCAGACTGAAGCACCATTTTTGACCCAAATGTGAGGTCAAATAGGAAGATTATTATTCAAATAATGCAACCCGGGCTCATTCTGAAAATGTACCCCTATATACATTTCTGGAGATCGCGAAATACATCCCAGGAGCTATGTTTTTTTGCAGTTTTTGTTTTTGCGAATCTACCAGAGGCCGCTGTGTACGCTTTCTCAGATCTCAAATTTCTTGCGAGTGCCGTTCACGCATGCTTTTTCCATGTAAATCAACCCGAGGCTGCTGTCGACTGACTGAATGATTGACTGATCAATGATTGACTGAATGAAAGCCGACCACACCGAGGTAATCGTTCAGCTGCTAGCGCGAAAAGAAACGACGTCATACCCGCCCCATAGCGTTCGTTTTAAAGACGAAATGCAGCCATACGTACTTCTGGCTACATAATTCAAGATCTCCAGAAATGTATACAGGGCTACGTTTTCAGAATGAGCCTGTGTTTAAATAATGACTTGAATTCTGCTGTTCACTTAAAAAAAAATTGTCATTTAACCCTTGAATCATATTTGGTGCTTTTATTTGCAATTTAAGGATCTTGACAGCTGTACTGTCAAAAATGCAATAAATCACCTTCCCGCAGTAGAAAGTAAGTTTTATAGTTTTTGAATGACATGAGGGTGAGTAAATGGTGACACACTGTCATTTTGGTTGAAGTATCCCCGAAAGTGTCCAGATATTTCTAGGCGAATTGCACCTAAACACCCACCTAGCTCTCAAACAGGCACCGACTGTCTGTCTATGTTTCTCGACGGGCTTTAATCTATCAGCGCACCATCGAAAAGTGCTGAACGAGGCGGAAAGTTTCATCAGGGAAGTTTTGCTGTCTTGGTGATACAGTGAGATCAGCTTTTCATACCAAAATGAGAATTTCACTTTCTCAAAGGCACAGCTGTAAACTTACGGAGTGATTCTAACACACACACATTAACACATGCACACGCATGCACACACACACGCAAACTCCATCGTTTTTATTTATTCATTCATTCATTTTCTTTTTGGCTTAGTCCCTTTATTTATCAGGGGTCTCCACAGCGGAATGAACCACCAACTTATCCAGCATATGTTATTACACAGTGGATGCTCTTCCAGTCACAACCCAACACTGGGAAACACCCATACACATACACTACGACCAATTTAGCTTATTCAATTCACCTGTACCACATGTTTTTGGACTGTGGTGGAGAACGGAGCACCCAGAGGAAACCTACACCAACACGGGGAGAACATGCAAACTCCACACAGAAATGCCAACTGACCAGGCTGAGGCTCGAACCAGCGACCTTTTTGCTGTGAGGTGATCGTGCTACCCACTGCGCCACCATGACACCCCTTTTTGTTCATGTATTTATTTATTTTATTTCAGTAATTCATTTTCTTTTCTATTTAGTCCCTTCACTAATCAGGGGACGCCACAGTGGAATGAACTGCCAACTTATCCAGCATATGTTTTAAGCAGCGGATGCCCTTCCAGCCGCAAACCAGTATGGGGAAACACCCATATACTCTTGCATTCACACACATACACTACGGCCAATTTAGCTTATTCAATTCCCCTATAGCGCATGTGTTTGGACTGTGGGGGAAACCCACGCAGACACAGGGAGAACAGGCAAACTCCACACAGAAATGCCAACTGACCCAGCCGGGGCTCGAACCAGTGACCTTCTTGCTGTGAAGCGATAATGCTACCCACTGCGCCACCTTGACACCCCGTTTTTATTTATTTATTTTATTTACAGATAGAAATACAGCCTTTTACAGTCATACAAATTTACTAAATACACAAATTAAAAGGATTTGTCTATACTGTATATATTAAATAAACAAAGAAACTAATAAAAGTTTTTTTTTAGCATCAAATCAGAAAAATCTAATGACTTCTAAATGATTATGTGACACTAAGTGAAGTTTACTTATAAGCTAATTTCGAGAGGATCACGTGCTTATGATTGCTAGGGGCTGGACCCACATTTTCCAATTCACTATGCACCAATCAGATGATCCCAAAGCTACTATAAATACCCCGGGTTTCACATCACCACTATCTTCGCTTTGAAGAATCCCCCCTTCCACCCCTACTCCTCCTCTTTCCTAGATGGGTGACACAATGGCCCAGCGCTTAGTGCTGTTGCCTCACAGCAAGAATGTCAATGGTTCTAGGCTTTACCAAACCAGCGGGCATTTTCGTGTGGAGTTTGCACGTTCTCCTCGTGGTCACGTGGGTTTCCCCACGGGTTCTCCGGTTTCCTCCCACTGATTAAAAACATGCAACTTAAGTTATTGATCAATCAACACTTAGACTTGCTCTCTATCTAGTACCTATCTCGTTAAAGAGAACTACTATCTACTCTTTAATCATTACGACAGGGGTGTTCTCGAGATCCACCTGAGCTCAATCTCCCCTCTCGCCTTGCAACGGGAGGGAGCCCCGTGCTCGAGGATCTTATGAGCTCAGGGCTCTCTCCTGGGACAGCATGCCAAACAAGCTTTATAATTAATTATCAGCTAAGTGTGGACTCTTGAAAGACAAAAAGTGTACATTAAACAATATACAAATAAAAAACTAGTTATTTGAAATATAATATATATTATAAAATATATTATAAAAAATAGTGTTTTACTTTCACGAAAAGTCAACATTGGCAAGCATCAAATCTGAAAAAAATATCTAATGACTTCTAAAGTATTATTAGGCACTAAAGAACAGAGATATGATGATGAAATGTGCACATTTTGCCAAAATCAAAATTTTAGGCCTTAAAAAGTCTTAAATTCACTGAAACATTGTGTTGTAGGTCTAAAATCTTTTTTTAAACAAGTCTTAATTTTCTTTTGTTCATGTATTGCTACCCAATCTGGCCAAACAATCACCAACAATGCATCTCAATAAAACTTAAAAACTAAATTTTTTTACTCTATTTATCATAATGGTTAAATTATTTTCCTTACAACAACACTTGTTTAAAAGTGCTCCATGTATTTACTGCTGAGGACACCGACCTCAGATTGTTGTGCATATATTTACTTTATTAGTTTTTAAAACTTAAAACTATTTTTTATTTTAAAGAAAGTTCATGTTGGAAAAAAAGTGTATGGATACAAGTAGATCTTGCTTGTTTTTGCACAATATTTAAAATATTTAATAACTAATTCATTATTGTATTATTTATTATATATATTATTATTAAATTATATATTTTTTCATTGGGCAAATAAAAATCTTTTCTATCCTTTTATGGGTCTAAAATTTAATTCATAATGGTCTTAAAGTTTTTTTAAAAAGTCTTAAATTTAACTGGGTGAAACCTGCAGAAACCCTGAATAAAAGGAGTCTTCGCAGCTATATGATGCATATTAATGAAGTTGCACCTCATTCACAATAGAGTGCGCTGATTGGTTCGAACCAAGTCTTTCTCATGAATTAATGCTGAAAACTCAAAGACGTCACGTTGTAACGGCCGATGCAGACATGCAGTCTCCATGCTGGAATTTACACAATGATCTCATGGCTGTGACCAAATAACGTGACTCGAAATAACGCAAAAACAACCAATTTTAACTTTTTTAATGAAATATATGTGTCCTAATAGTGTTTTTAGCAGCGTGGGACACATATGTGACTGACAACATCTCAAAAAATGTGTTTTGGTGTTTTTGTGACCCTTTAAAAACATGTGGGGATGTTTTTGCATAATGTTTTAATGCATATTTCTATTTATTTATAGCATAAAGTTGATTCTAATCTCATCTAAAAATGAATTATCCTAATGATATCTTATACATTTGCGTGTATTTTCAGCATCTGCAGTCTCCATTATGAAGGATGGCTCTGTATTGTGGCCTTTTTTTTCGGAAGTCGATATGGATGTAACCGTGAGTATGTCAAAAATTTCATCATTATTAAGTATGTTATGAGTCTAAACAGGACGCGGCACGTATAAGCAGCGCTGTTACCTGTCTCAGGTGATTAGACGGAGAGTGAGACGGAAACCCTCCTCGTTTTTATTCGCGCGCTCCCACCACACTCTGGCAGCATAATAGCAGCCACAAATCATCCCGTAGGCTTCACTGGGCAGGAAATTGATGTTCTTTCATTTCAAAACAATGGAGAGCCTTATGAGAGGCCTGATGATGTCATAACTCCAGCGGCTGACAGGTTTGGGGGGCGCTGGGACAGCTCTATCAATCCCAGCATGCACTGGGGCTGCCATCAAAACGCAGAACAGACATTCTCAATCAAACGCCATAGTTGAAGCGTCGTCTTACACACACACACAGACACACACATGTATGCGCACGGCTGTGATGTTGAGAAGTAAAACCGCTGCAGGTCTGTAAAGTCAGTCAGTCAGTCGATGAGTGTTATAAATCTTTAAAGTTTTCTAGAGGTGTGTGTGTGTGTGTGTGATTCAGCACTCATTATAGCTGACGTGACAATCATTTCAAGTCAACCTGACATCTAAATTGAAGCTATTTACTTTCCTGCACTTATTAAACACTTCAGAAGTTCAGATTATTCAGAAATATATATATTAAAAAGGTTTTGTCTTCATAAAATCTTTCATTATTTATGAAATCTTGTTTCCGTTTTGAAAGGATTTTCCTTTTCGATTATGATAATATGGATAACCAGCAGTTAAATCAATCTCATTACAACATTTTTAGGTCTTATTTAACTCTAATATCAAAGGAAAAGAAATGAGAAATGTATATTTAATTTAGTTTTATGCAGAAAATGAAGCGAAAGTTTGTATTGTGAGTTATTTTAGTGACCAGCCGTTATTTTCGAATTTACGTTTCCCCAAATTTTCATATTGCATCTGGATATTTTTACAGGATTGATTGCAATTTCTATTTTTTTAATCAGTTAATCATTCAATCATTTATTTATTTTATATAAAATCAGTACAATAGATATCAAGTATAAATGATTTTCAATTTAAATGGTATCTAGTTTAAAGTGCAATACTTCAATCATTCATTTTCCCAAGTCCCTTTATTCATCTGGGGTCGCCACAGCGGAATGAACCGCCAACATATCCAGCATATGTTTTACGCAGCGGATGCTCTTCCAGCTGCAACTTGTCACTGGGAAACACCCATATACTCTCATTTACACACATGCACTACGGACAATTTAGCTTACCCAATTCCCCTGAGGCGCATGTCTCTGCACTTGTAGGGGAAACTGGAGTACCCAGAGGAAACCCACGCCAACACAGGGAGAACATGCAAACTCCACACAGAAATGTCAACTGACCCAGCCGAGGCTCGAACCAGCGCTACCCACTGCACCACAGCTCCGCCCCAAGCACAATAATATATGCCTATAATTGTTTCCTTAATGGGTGGTATGGTGGCTCAGTGGTTAGCACTGTCACCTTCCGGCAAGAATTGGTTTGAGTCCTGGCTGGGTCAGTTGGCATTTCTGTGTGGAGTTTGCATGTTCACCCCATGTTGGCGTGGGTTTCCTCTGAGTGCTCCGGTTTCCCCCACAGTCCAAACACATGCGCTATAGGGAAAGTGGCTGTAGTGTATGAGTGTGTATGTGAATGTGAGAGTGTATGGGTGTTTCCCAGTACTGGGTTGCGGCTGGAAGGGCATCTCGCTGCATAAAACATATGACGGAATAGTTGGCAGTTCATTCTGCTGTGCCGACCCCTGATAAAAAAGGGATTAAGCCGAAGGAAAATGAATGAATGAATGTTCATTTGAGTAATTATATTCATAATGCAGAATAGAAATATTTAAGCATAAATGAAAAAGGAAAAGCAGTTTTAAAACACAAAATTATAGCATGCATGGCAGCATAAAATAGCAAATTACATAAAAGCAATAGTAACAGTAATGAAGATGTTAAAGACATTAAATTAATTAATAAATAATATCCAAACCACCTATAAGAAGCACTTTCTCTCCTTCATTCTCTCTCTCAAAAAAACTCCTACTCTAGCAGTAAATTCTCTGAGCACAAACAAGTTACTTTGTATAATTAGCACTTATATGTATTGCCTCTTCTTGTTGAATCGCTGAATGCCTCAGTTGACTATGTTTTTACAGTTTTAAGTAATGGCTGTTAAGTAATTTTAACAGTCATACTTCGAGAAATAAAGGTGATTTAGTATTCAAAAATGTTTTATTTTGATTATTTTTTGGTCTTTCACTTTATATTTTTAGACTTTTTAAATAGTATATCTACTAATTCCAGTAATTTTACCATAAACCAACATATCAACCATTTGGTAGAGGCTGATATTTAGAAATTATAGGATGTGTTGAAAAAAAAACAAATGCATTGAGTGTGTTAACTATCGATATTAGGAGTTAAGAAATGCAATCCAAAGTATTTTTTTCTTGGTAGTTAAAAGGTTAAAGTGAAATAACAACATAAACAAAGGAGGCTGAGAAAAATGCTCATTTTCAATGGAAATTTGAGACGGCACTTAGAGGTTTTTGCATCTGAACTCTTTATATATATATATATATATGCAGTATTAGCATATGCAGTAAAATGTATATTTTGATGCATTCTTAGTTAATATAGACATTTTTGGTAAATTTGAACAAAACATTTTTAATAAACAGGTGTTAATTCATTCATTCATTCATTTTCTTTTCGGCTTAGTCCCTTTATTAATTTGGCGCTGCCACAGTGGAATGAACCGGCAACTTATCCAGCATATGTTTTACGCAGCGGATGCACTTTCAGCTGCAACCCATCACTGAGCAACACCCATACACTCCCATTCACACACATACACTACGGACCATTTAGCCTGCCCAATTCACCTATAGTGCATGTGTTTGGACTGTGTGCGGAGCACCCGGTGGAAACCCACTCCAACACAGGGAGAACATGCAAACTCCACACAGAAACGGCAACTGACCCAGCCGAGGCTCGAACCAGCGACCTTCTTGCTGTGAGGCGATCGTGCTACCCACTGCGCCACCGTGATGCCCTAAACAGTTATATCCATTAAAATAAGAGTTCGGTCACCAAATCAAACAAAATAGAAAGATAATACATTTAAATTCAAAACGTTTATTACAAACTACAAAATTTCGACTAAATCTTATACTTTTTTATGTTTCTCTTAATAAAAAATGTATTAAAAATTTCCCCAACCTTTAATTTGGTTAACAAGTTTTTTTTTTGTTAGATTAGCTCCAGTCTTTTCTTTCACTACTGACTAATCTAATGTACAGTATAAGCAGTGTTGGGGAGAATACTTTGTAAATGTATTTAGTTACAGAATACAGAATACCTGCTTTAAAATGTATTTTGTACTGTATTCTGTTACTTTGCTTAATCCTGGTACTGTATTCTAAATACTTGGAATACTTCCCCTTGAAAACAGCCTTCAAGTCTATTAAATGTCACACTATGCGTTGGTAGCAATTTCTGCAGGAAAACAGAGGGCCTCTAATGCTAAACATTATTGACTGACAGGGAAAAATAAATAAAACAATATAATTATGTTTATTAAATAATGTTTATTTATCAAAGTGTGAACAAATTCAATTTCTGTTTCTGTAATAAAGATAAAAAGTGCTTGAACATGGACAGCATTACACTCTAATATACAGTATATGTATATAATATGCATTTTGCTTACCCCTTGTATTTCACAGTCTGCACAGAAAAATATCAGCTATACAAGAAAAGAAAAACTTCAAAATAATTTATGTAAAACCAAGGTAATGTAACAGGTTCTATCCAACATTTTAATTTCTATTATGAAAACTTCTCACCTAAAAACAATATTGCAAATATTAGCAGAATGCAAAATGTGATTGCTTTACAAAAATGTAAACATCAAAAAGAACAAGTTTTGTTTTAAGTCAAACACATTAGCCAGTAGCCACCTATCTACAGTACCTAACTACCTATGCTTTCCTAATCAACAGACAAGTAAAGGCGGTTGTAGCGCAGCAATAGAGACATTTCGAAGTGCTTATCTGTCATTCTGTTGCGATGAGGAGTAAAAATGAGTCCTCCCTGGCTGAAGAGTCGCTCTACAGGATGTAGCGTTGTACTTTATAAGGAGGGCTTTGAGCGTAAACGAAACCTCTGAAAGCGCAAACGTAACATCAAGCAGCGAATTCACGAACAATAACGGCAAAAAAAGCAGTTTATTTGAAAATCATGGTTGTTGTCCGGTTGTTCGGTGTTTGCGATCGTCCTTTGTGTTGCGTGAGGAATTGAAGGTGTGGCGTGAGAGCGTGAGAACAGGGTCATTTGCGTGAGTCTCACTGAATTAACGCTGGCGATAGCAGTCGGGAGTGTAGCTTCTGTTTCTATGGTTTCGGCGGCAATTTAGTAATATTATTATGGGCCAGACACGCATCGCCCGAAGTATTCCAATGGTATTAGGAAAGTAACTGTATTCTAAATACCCTGTTTAAAAATAGTAACTGTAACGGAATACAGTTACTCATGAATAGTATTCTAAATACGTACCGCCGGTACATGTATTCCGTTACTCCCCAACACTGAGTATAAGCACAAATATATTATTGTAAAGCATCCTGTAAAACTTTTAAGGTAAAAGACAGATCTGTGAGGTGTGTTTATACAGTATAAAATACATTACGCCCATGGAAAGTCTTTATAAACCACCAATGCCAGTGTGTGTGTGTGTTGGCGGTTTTCCTTCTACACTGTCTGTTCACACTCCACCATCACTCAACAATCAGCCAACCATAACCATAAAGCTGACAGGCGAGCGGTCGGGAAGGCGACGGATGCTGTGGAAGAGTGTGTTCGAGTGTGTGTGAGATCGTCCCGCTGCTTTTCCCGCTCTCATCTCTGACAGGCAGGAAAGGGCCATCGGTCACACACGTGTCCAGTGGCTTTGAAGTGTTTTTTCTGGCGTGTTAGCGGTCACGAGGGCTTCATCGCTGTGATTTTCCCCTAGAGAGAGCGAGACCGAGCAGGTATATCTGACACCAGCGCTGGCCTCCAATCACAGAGTTTTCCAGCCGGAGCGTTTACTGAGGATTTTAGAGTGCTTTATATGTGCCGTAATTAACCCGCAACATCTGTCCCACTGAGAGACTGTAATCAGACTTTAAAGCCTGATTAAAAATTTAACTGTACAATAGTTTTAGGTTTGTTGAGGAGAAAGTCAGCATGAAACTGATTCAGGTTATGTAATAAGACATACAGTATGACAATGAACTGATTATTTAATGATATACACGTACCGGCCACTTTATTAGGTACACCTTACTAGCATTTGATTTGTGCTTTATGACATGGTGCGTTATCCTGCTGGAAGTAGCCATCAGAAGATGGGTACACTGTGGTCATAAAGGGATGGACATGGTCAGCAACAATACTCAGGTAGGCTGTGGTGTTGACACGATGCTCAATTGGTACTAATGGACCCAAAGTGTGCCAAGAAAATATCCCCCACACCATTACACCACCACCACCAGCCTGAACCGTTGATATAAGGCAGGATGGATCCATGCTTTCATGTTGTTGACGCCAAATTTTGACCCGACCATCCAAATGTGGCAGCAGAAATGGAGACTCATCAGACCAGGCAACGTTTCTCCAATCTTCTATTGTCCAGTTTTGGTGAGCCTGTGTGAATTGTAGCCTCAGTTTCCTGTTCTTAGCTGACAGGAGTGGCACCCGGTGTGGTCTTCTGCTGCTGTAGCCCATCCGCCTCAAGGTTGGACGTGTTGTGTGTTCAGAGAAGCTCTTCTGCAGACCTCGGTTGTAACGAGTGCTAATTTGAGTTACTGTTGCCTTTCTATCAGCTGGAACCAGTCTGGCCATTCTCCTCTTGACCTCTGGCATCAACAAGGCATTTGCGCCCACAGAACTGCCGCTGGATATTTCCTCTTTGTCGGACCATTCTCTGTAAACCCTAGAGATGGTTGTGCGTGAAAATCCCAGTAGATCAGCAGTTTCTGAAATACTAAATGCCTGTCTGGCACCAACAACCATGCCACGTTCAAAGTCACTTAAATCCCCTTTCTTCCCCATTCTGATGCTCGCTCTGAACTGCAGCAGATCGTCTTGACCATGTCTACATGCCTAAATGCATTGAGTTGCTGCCATGTGATTGACAAGCAGTTGGACAGATGTACCTAATAAAGTGTCCGGTGAGTGTATATACTGTGCTCAGCATAGATGAGTACCGCTTATTACATGGTCTTACCCCAACCCTCACAGCATAATCAAAATATGAATATTAAAATATGTTGAATATGCTCCAAAAACAAACAAAAAGCGCGCAGGGGTAGCTCAAATATTTTGTCGGTGCTCTTTGGGTAAGGGATTCATCAAAACAAACAACAAACAACAGAGTCCAAGGCACTCGAAAAATGTAGAAAATTTAAAAAGCCTTTATTCACATGGCTAATCCTTAAATCTACGCATTTCGGCAAAGAACTGCCTTACTCAGGGTAACAAGGCTTTTTAAATTTTCCACATTTTTCAAGTGCCTTGGACTGATTTTTGTTGTTATGTTAAATATGCTGTTAAGTGTTTTGAATTATGAGGACACAAGGCAATAAACGACCTCAATGTTGTAATACTACGGTCATATCCATCAATATACACATTTCTCAACACACAAGGACACAAACATACAGTCACACAGACACATGCACAACCACACACAAACATAAACTCACACAGACACAAACACACATGTTGGTATTGGTGGTTTATGAGGACTCTCCATAGGCGTAATGTAATTTATACTGTAAAAAAATGCTTATAATAAGGTCTTACCCCAACCCTCACTGCAAACCTGTGGTCAATTTTGATTGTTCATTGTTTGATTGTTCATTGTTTGATTGTTTATTGTTTGTATTATGATTTTTAGTTGTTTTGAATTATGAGAACACAAGGCACACAGTCAAACTCACACAGTCACACTTACACAGACACAAACACACTGACACAGATTCACAAAAAGATGCACAAACACACATGAACATAGTCACACACACACATTCATACTGCAGTATAGACACGGTATGCTAATTTTTACACACTGAATATGTCAATGACCTCAAGGCTGAAGCTGCATTCATACTGTATGTTTTCATGCATCCACTGAAACACACACAGAAACGCAGCGCTGCATTCCACTGCATGACAGATCTCAGCACCACTGAGAGAACAGGAACTGCATGCAGAGAGAACGAGAGATGGAAATGAGGATATGATGTTATTCCTATAGACTCTTATTCATAATGAAATGTTTTGACACGTTTCTCTACTCTGAGCTTGAATATTGAGCTTGCCAAATATCTATGGTTTAAACTATGCAGTCATTTTTACTGTGATGCTCTCTTTGAGTTTTCAGGAAATGGAGCGTTTAATAAAAATAAATGCAGAGATTGATTATTACAGTTAAGCACACACACGATTGTAATGCATTAAAATCATTTACTATCCTTTTAATTAGTATTTTTCATCACACTTGATGATGATTGTAAATTAAAATATATATTTTCATATTTTACTATAAAATTCTGCAATACACATCTGTAATTGGCATGAATTGTCATTTTAAAATATTAATTACGATTAAATTCCCATTACTGTAATAATGCATTCAAAGTTTTTTTGTATTATCCTTTACTCCCAAAGGTGATTGTAGTTATAGCAAAACAGATTGTACTTATTTAAATTGCAAAAAAAATGGTGCAATTCAGATATTTTTATTAGCATAAATTATTATTTATAATTATTTGTGTGTGCTTTTTTACTGTTGTGTTGCTTGCTTGTGAAGAGCTTTGAGAAATCTACCAAATGTATTATTATTATTAAAACAGCATGTTTTTTTTTTGGTAAAGCTACTATCAAACATTAATGAAACTTGAAATTATGAAATTAATTTGATAAAATTTTAAATACATTTTTACATTTATTCACAATTTAAACATTATTTTAACACACATTTTTTCATTTCTGCATTGAATACAGCTGCCAACATTTTTGTCTTTTTTATTTTAGGTGAATCAACATTTCTTGAAGGGAGATTTGTGGCATTATACATCAGAGGACTCATGTAAGTTGTTCAATAAGATGCTGAAATTGATGATCAGGAAAAAATCAAGCTTCTAGTTTAATTTAGTAGTTAATACATTGCACAATATCTCTGGGTTCACTATTAAAGGGATAGTTCAGATAAATCTGTTCATTGTTATTGTTACCAGTGCATTAACTAATGTTAACAAGCAGGAATTTGGATTGGAATAATCCAGTAGTAAATAGTGAACTATAATTAATAAATGCTAACGAGTATTGTTTATTATTGGTTCGTGTTAATGAATGCATTAACAATCATTAACTATTAAAAATTATTATAAAGTGTGACCGTTATTCAATTACAAAATGTAAAAATGATCAAAACGACTGCCTGGGTAATTCTAGAGTTATGTTTGGGTAATTCTAGAGTTATGTTTGGGTAATTCTAGAGTTATGTTTGGGCAATTCTGGAGTTATGTTTGGGTAATTCTGGAGTTATGTTTGGGTAATTCTAGAGTTATGTTTGGGTAATTCTAGAGTTATGTTTGGGTAATTCTAGAGTTATGTTTGGGTAATTCTAGAGTTATGTTTGGGCAATTCTAGAGTTATGTTTGGGTAATTCTAGAGTTATGTTTGGGTAATTCTAGAGTTATGTTTGGGCAATTCTGGAGTTATGTTTGGGTAATTCTGGAGTTATGTTTGGGCAATTCTAGAGTTATGTTTGGGTAATTCTAGAGTTATGTTTGGGTAATTCTAGAGTTATGTTTGGGTAATTCTAGAGTTATGTTTGGGCAATTCTAGAGTTATGTTTGGGTAATTCTAGAGTTATGTTTGGGCAATTCTAGAGTTATGTTTGGGTAATTCTAGAGTTATGTTTGGGTAATTCTAGAGTTATGTTTGGGTAATTCTAGAGTTATGTTTGGGCAATTCTAGAGTTATGTTTGGGTAATTCTAGAGTTATGTTTGGGTAATTCTAGAGTTATGTTTGGGCAATTCTAGAGTTATGTTTGGGTAATTCTAGAGTTATGTTTGGGTAATTCTAGAGTTATGTTTGGGTTATTCTAGAGTTATGTTTGGGTTATTCTAGAGTTATGTTTGGGTAATTCTAGAGTTATGTTTGGGCAATTCTAGAGTTATGTTTGGGTAATTCTAGAGTTATGTTTGGGTTATTCTAGAGTTATGTTTGGGTAATTCTAGAGTTATGTTTGGGTAATTCTAAAGTTATGTTTGGGTAATTCTAGAGTTATGTTTGGGCAATTCTAGAGTTATGTTTGGGTAATTCTAGAGTTATGTTTGGGTAATTCTAGAGTTATGTTTGGGCAATTCTAGAGTTATGTTTGGGTAATTCTAGAGTTATGTTTGGGCAATTCTAGAGTTATGTTTGGGTAATTCTAGAGTTATGTTTGGGTAATTCTAGAGTTATGTTTGGGCAATTCTAGAGTTATGTTTGGGTAATTCTAGAGTTATGTTTGGGTAATTCTAGAGTTATGTTTGGGCAATTCTAGAGTTATGTTTGTGCAATTCTAGAGTTATGTTTGGGTAATTCTAGAGTTATGTTTGGGCAATTCTAGAGTTATGTTTGGGCAATTCTAGAGTTATGTTTGGGTAATTCTAGAGTTATGTTTGGGTAATTCTAGAGTTATGTTTTCCTGTTCAAAGTCTGAAATCATACAATAGTGAATACATTTTCATTTTAGGGTGAACTACAGCATCCCTTTAACACTGGAACTACCAAAATATATAGTTACATATAGACTGTAAATGGACGGCACGGTGGCTCAGTGGTTAGCACTGTCACCTTAGAGCAAGAAGGTCGCTGGTTTGAGTCCCGGCTAGGTCAGTTGTCATTTCTGTGTGGAGTTTGCATGTTTTCCCCATGTTGGCGTGGGTTTCCTCCGGGTTCTCTGATTTCCCCCCCAGTCCAACCACATGTGGTATAGGTGAATTGAATGAACTAAATTGGCCGTAGTGAATGAGTGTGTATGGGTGTTTCCCAGTACTGGGTTGCAGCTGGAAGGGCATCCGCTGGGTAAAACATATGCTGGAATAGTTGGCAGTTCATTCCGCTGTGGCGACCCCTTAAATAGAGACTAAGCCGAAGGAAAATGAATGAATAGACTGTAAATTCTTTGTGTAAAGTGTGAGCATTATATATTTGATGAAGTTATTTAATTACAGAATGTAAAAGCGGTCCAAATGACTGCCTCGGTAGTTCTAGCGTAATGTTTTCGTGTTCAATGTAAATCTGAAATCATACATTTTCTACACTGATAATGACTCTGTTCTGATTCAGCACAAATGCTGAAATAAGCCATCGGAATAACAAGGCCGTTTTTCCACACGTTTTCTCCAGACTGAAAGTGGTGCTTTCCAGGCCCAGGGCGATGTTCAGCTGTCTGGAGATGTAAATGCCAGGACCGGTTCAGAGTGTGACAGCGCCGGAGCTCCTGGGAATAAACTCTCACTCAAAACCACTTCGTACCTGCTCTCCGGACGGAGCCGCTAATCAGAACAGGCAGGTTCTGCTATGAGGGAAAACTGGGTTTCTGCCAGATCACTGTTCTGGTTTTTAAGAGCCTCTCACACACCGCAGTATTACAGCATTCACTCAAATCTACTGCTAAAACATCTTTTAAACACACTTTTTCCTGTTGTGCTGGTTTTGGAAGTACTTTATTAATCATTTTCCCAATAATGATTTAAAAAGACACATTTTATATAGCCGGCTTCATTTACCAGCGCTCAGCATAAATGAGTACACCATTTTACATGTATATTTTCTATAGGATGCTTCACAATAATATATTTGTGCATATACTGTACATTAGATTAGTCTAACAAAAGATCTAACTTAGATCAGGGTCCAAAAATTTGTACATCCAAATAAATATTAGGGAAACATATTAAAATAAATTTTAATAAAGAGGAAAAATCAAGAGAAACTATTAAAATGTATTGAAATTTTGTAGTTTGTAATGTATATTTATCTTTTGCAGCACCTTATTTTAAATGAAATGTATTGTCTTTCTGTTCTTAAAGATGTTTAGTGACAACTCTTATTTCAATAGATATATAACAGTTTAATAAAACCAAAATGCACAAAAATATATTGTTTATATTTACTGAGAAATGGCAAAATGATTTAAATAGAGGGTGTACTCTGTTATTCTGTGCACGGTATACTTTCGGCTCTAATCTACAGCTTTTATGTTGTGCTGGTTTTGGAAGTACTTTTATTATTTATTTTCCCAATAATGATTTAAAAAAAAAAAAAGTTAAAACTTTTTATAGGATGCTTTACAATAATATACAGTATATTAGACTAGTCAGTGCCAAAGACAGAACTGAAACTAATCTAACAACATAACATAAGATCCGGGTCCAAAAGTTTGTGCATTAGTGAAACATTTTAAATAAAATTTTAATCAAGATGAAAAATCGGGAACAAATAAATATTAAATGTTGTTGAAATCTTGTAGTTTTTAATATATATTTATATTTTGCAGTACCTCATTTAAATTAAAATGTATTGACTTTCTATTCCTAACGATGTTAGGTCACCTAACTCTTATTTTAAGGGAAATAACTGTTTATTATAATTTACAAAATATATTTTCTAAATAGTAAAGATTTGTACCTTTTTGTATAAAAAAACAAGTTTCTCCTAGACCAAGGGTGCCCAAACTTTTGCTTATGAATGAATGGCCAAAAACCAAACTTGATTGAGGGTGGTGGGCCGAAGGTAAATATAGAGTACCACTAAAGCTGCAATGGTAATTTCTTAGGCCCAGTTTCACAAACAGCGCTTAGATTAAGCCAGGACTAGGCCTTAGATAAATTAGGCTATTTAAGCCACATTTATAAAATGGCCTTAAAAAAATATATTACTGGTGTGCACCTGGAGACAAAAAATGACCCTGACATGTTTTAAGACATCTCACTGCAAGTTATTTTCAGTTGAGACAGCTCAAACATGCAATTTAATCTTGACTAGCCTTAAACCTTGTTTGTGAAACCGGGGGTTAATGTATTAATGTTTAAAATCAAATTAAAAAAATACTTTAATCATATCAATAATTATAACGATCTCTGTTAAAGGCATTCGCCCCAACCTTCACATCATTCTAAATATATTCTAAGAGTGGATGGCGGGCCAAATCAAAGGTTACCATGTGCCAACTTTGGCCCACGGGCCCTACTGAGGGGATTTCTGTCTTAGACAATTTTCTTAAACTGTAATTAAGATAATGTGAACAATAAAATATATATAAAAGTGTTTTCTTGTTTTAAGCTAATGTATTTTAATGTACTGAAACTGAAATAATTAAATAAAAAATATTTAGGTATATATAACAACCAATTAAAAAAAAAATGGATTTTAATGGCAAAATAACAGTTTAATAAAACCAAAATATATTGTCTATAAATACTGAGAAAAATATAAAGAAATAGGGGGTGTACTCATTTATTCTGTGCACTGTATACTTTGATATGAAGGAATGCGGTAAAAGAAAATCTTAACATCTTTAATTAGAGAAAGAACTCCAATCCCATTAAGCATTAAGTCAAGCTTTGCTCACTGCACAGCATCCTGGGTAATGCACTTCCAGTACCACACTATTGTCCAGAATTCACTGACAGACACCACATGAAATTTTGTTAACATGGCAAACTATAATTTCACAAACACTGCAGCGTTTTAGTGTTTACAGAAAGCCTCGTAGTGTTTTGCTGCTGTCTGTTTGTGATGTAAATTTCTAGCCGTTTCATTCTAATGCCATTTCTTTGGCTGAAGGCTTTCATTTCCCTTTCAGAGCACCACTAATGGCGTAATTACAAGCCTCTCAATAAGCCGCCATATAGGAAGAACTTGAACGAAAACACAGAAATCCCTTTAAAATGAAAGAATGTTACAATAAGCAGATGTAATCTGGCCAGCAGAAGAACAATGCAACGTGCTGAAGTGAGACGCAAGTGCAAATCTTCAGACAAAATAAAAGGATGTTTTGTAAATCTACAAAAAAAGAAATGCTGGTCAGACTTTACAATATGGTAGTGCTAGTAAAAATATAGCAATGATTAAAACAATAATATTACATTTTCAGGAGGGCTAATAATAGTTCTTTTATCTCTAAATATATTATTTTTGTATAGTCATATATCATTCATTCATTCATTTTCCTTCGGCTTAGTGTCTATTTCAGAGGTTGAACAAACCGCCAAATATTCCAGCATATGTTTCACGCAGCGGATGGATGCCCTTCTAGCCGCAACCTAGTATTGGAAAACACCCATGCACACTCATTCACACACACACTCATACACTATGGATGATTTAGTTTATTCAATTCCCCTATAGCTATGTTTGGAAACCAGAGCACCTGAAGGAAACCCACGCCAACACGGGGAGAACATGCGAACCCTGACCCAGCCGGGATTCGAACCAGCAATCTTCTTGCTGTAAGGCGACAGTGCTAACCACTGAGCCACCGTGTCACCATTAAAAACTATAATAGAGACAATTATACAAAAATAGCAGCAGTAAAATTAAATTAGGAGAAACAAGCTCATAATATGGCGACAAGGTGGTAATATGTTAATTCAAGTGAATATATTTATTAACACAAACTAAGAATGAACAATTTTTGTACAGCATTTATTAATAATCATAGATCAACATGTACTACTGCATTATTGACATCCAAATGTTGCTTTTAACAGTGCACCGTGAGTAAACAATGAACAACGTATGTTAACTGATGTTAACAAGCATGAATAAATACTGTAACAAATGTATTGTTCATTGTTTGTTCATCTCAACATTAACTAATGACCACTTATTTTAAAGTTTGAATATGTATATTTTGTAGTATGGTCCATAATTTCATGCTGTAGCGTGTTCCAAGATAAAATGCAAAAGATGAAGTACTAATAAATAGAATTTAAGAATTTGGTCTACATAATAATAATAATAATAATAATAATAATACATTTATTTATGATGTGCTTTTCTTAAACTCAAAGCGCTACAAGATATACAACAACAAATAAAAATGCAACCCAAGCCAGAATAACAAGCTTACACTAAAATCCCAGTAACAAGCCAAAAAAAGTCACACCGCAATATTCAATAAAACAATAAATGAGCAAAATGATTGCAAATTGCATAAAAGTGACAGTGATAATCACAAATTAAATGCTTTACTTTCATTAGAGGCTTCTTAAAACAATGCAGATAAACGGCATTCCCAGAGGTGTAAAGAGTACCTGAAAACCGTACTTGAGTAAAAGTACAGATACCTTACTGTAAAAATTACTCCATTACAAGTTACAAGTCACCAATTCCAATAAGACTTGAGTAAAAGTATTAAAGTATCCAATTTTAAAAGAACTTGAGTATTTTACTCATACTGAATGTAGGCTCAAATAACACAAAGAAAGGTTTAATTTTCCTAATATATAAATTAAATTTAACACCTCAATGTTTCAAAATGGCAGAACAAAATAGATTAAAAAAATAGAACAAAAAGTCAAACTCAAATGTTCAAAACAGGCACAAATAATTTTAAAAAAAAAATAAAAAATAAATAAATAAAAAGTAGTAAAACGTAGTAAAAAAATTCAGATTCACCTCTCAGTCTCAGAGGGGGGCAATATTTATTTATTTTTGAGTAGTTTTTCAATTGATCAGGATATTTTCTCTGTATTAAAATTAAACAAAGAGGAGCAGTGTTATTTTTCAACTTAGTAAACTACATATAAATTCAATGAAAAATACATCACAAACTCACAGCTAAATGCACCTGATGCAAAATGTATAATTTCAGTGATACATTTATTCATGTTGCACAAAAAAAAATATATATAAAAAAAAAAAGCTAAAATATAGTCATGTCATGTCGCAGTGGTTTTTGCCATATCAGTAACTGTATTAACTTTTGGTTACATTATGCTTACAATACCATTGTAAAGTCAGACATAATTTTACTAAATTCACATTAAATAGACTCTTACCCAGGGCTTAATTTGTGCTGGAACACGCCTGATCCGGATACGGCACCTCATTTTACCGATCCACCATCCACTGTTCACTTTCAGTTTTTTCCGCGATACCCCTCTGCCATCCACTGCACCAACACCTACCACCCCCCGCTCCCCACTTGCGTGCGCGACGTTCACATGATTCAGCTCATAAATAGCATACAGTACCTTCAGCACCCTGCAGATGGCGATATTGCCTTGTTCGCCCAACAAATTAGCCGTGGTAGATAAAGATGCCGACTTGTCGCGCACAATCACAATGTAATAAGTAACGGTAAGCATCTGTTCAAATGTAGTGGAGTAAAAAGTACATATATTCAATCAAAAATGTAGTCAAGTAAAAAGTAAAAGTTGCTTATATTTTTGATACTCAGTACAAGTACAAAGTAGCCAAAAAATTACTTAAGTAATGTAACGAAGTCCATTTACTCAAGTACTTTACACCACTGGGCATTCCTGATAATTGTGGGTGATGCACAGGGGCGGATTTAACCAATAAGTGAGGTAAGTGACTGCATAGGGCTCCATAAAAAGCTGGGGGCCCCTAATGAATATCTAGAAGCTTCTTTGAATTATATATCACATTTTTTCTATTGTGGGGGTCTTATAAATGCAATTTTAACATAATTATTATGGGCATCATGGTGGCGCAGTGGGTAGCACAATCGCCTCACAGCAAGAAGGTCGCTGGTTCGAGCCTCGGCTGGGTCAGTTGACATATCTGTGTGGAGTTTGCATGTTCTTCTCGTGTTCGCGTGGGTTTTCTCTGGGTGCTCCGCTTTCCCCCACAGTCCAAACACATGCGCTATAGGGGAATTGGGTAAGCTAAATTGTCCGAAGTGTATGTATGTATGTGTGTGAATGAATGAGAGTGTATGGGTGTTTCCCAGTGATGGATTGCAAAAGATATGCTGGAATAGTTGGTGGTTCGTTCTGCTGTGGCGACCCCAGATTAATAAAGGGACTAAGCCGAAAAGAAAATGAATGAATGAATTATTATATCCATGCAAATGTGTCCCCCCCCACTCCCAATCATGGCGTGGTCAGATCATGTAAAGATTTAGTTTTAAAAAACAAATGTTTAATAAAACAAATCATTTGAAATATAAAGATTGCATTAATATACAAATGTAAAATAGAAGATCGAGTGATATAAGAAAAATACAGCAAAATAAAAATAAATAAATGAAAGTACAAAAGGTGCATATTAGGATTGTCAGGCTCCATGGCTGTAATTGCTTAGGGCTCTCAAATCACTAAATCTGCCCCTGGTAATGCATGCTATAATTTAGGTGCACAGTAAAAAAAAGCCCTGCCTCCCATGTTTGTTTGTTTTTTATTTATATGTGTTTTTTTTTTTTAAGTTTTTACTTATATAAAGAAATAACATCCTTTAAAAATAGTGATGATACAATGACACCAACAGCTCAACAAATAACACAAAATAAATAAATAAATTAAAATAAAAACACAAAACAAACAAGAAAGTACAGTTCAGCTGACCTACATACATACATGGGAGTTGGTCTGGGAAAATAAAATAATATTAAAGTATTAACAGTGTAAAACACCTCCCATGGTTTTTAACCTAAAGCAGAGCGGCTGATATAAACTGAGTCCACAAGCAGAACGAAGAGGGCGACTTTTGCATGACTTTGCAGACTTCTGCACTCATTAAAAACAATGAGTAACGCACAAATTGCACGATCTGATGCACAAGTGGCAGCCAGATTCCACCAGCATCCTTTCTTACCGGAAACCATTGGACCCTGTTCACATTTCTGGGTTTCTCAGCAGCAGAAGTGGTCATAGTTGGTTTACTCAGGGCGCAGTGAATGGGAGAGTACAACAAATCATTTTTTACAATCTTATTTGCTGAAATAATAAAAGAAAAACTCCATGATGGTGTTATCAAGACTTTCAGAGGAAGGAAAACAATAGTGTGAGACCGATAACGGCAACCAGAAGAAAGAATAATGTCAGATTTACTGTCCCCATTACGCACAAGCTGTAATCTGTTTTTTGTAATCTGATGCAAAGATTATATAATACATATATAAATGCATATAAATGTTCAGGCTCATGTTTTTTACTCTCAATATTAAAAACTTTGAAGGTTTAAGATGCTGATGAGCGTTAAACTGGTCATAACAGTCTTGTGAAAAGGCTCCATAACTTTTATGTCTACAAAAAGATCTAGAAAAAAGAAACGCCGTCAAGCAATCTTTCATCAGTCGTACGCGTGCTCATCCGAGAGACAAAAGCTTTTAAAAAGTTGAATTAGCAGCAGAAAGCAATCAAAACCACATAGGCGGGATATTTCATTAAAAGGAGGAGGAAAACACTCTCCGGTGGCTGAGCAACACGCACACCTGATACCATCAGAGCTTTTCTGATTTTCTGGCTCAGCCACGGATGCCTGTGATCTAGAACAGAGCGCTGATCTCTCAAAGTCACAGAAGTGGAGCTGAATTCAGAGGCCAATAACCCCGCAGTCGGCAGCCGTATCCTGAGGACGAGCCTCCGGGGGGCTTTTAAGCACAATGTACAAGCCCTCCGCTCACTCAGATTAGCTCTGTACTAAAGCATTGCCTAAAGACCTCGACAAAAATGGATGTTTTATTTCAACTGACGCATTTACGCAACATGTCTGATGGTGAAATATATTAAAAAAGGACCATTTCTACTACACAATACACGAAAATTAAGATGATAGAAATAGTAAAACGCAGAAAAAAAATTACTTCAAAAACTAATTTCTTATTTTAATCTAGTTTAATGGACTAAAACTTAAATTTATTTAATTAAATACTAGATATAAATAAAAACAATAGCTAATTAAAATGACTAAAACATGGTAATGCAGTTGAAGACATAATTATTGGCCCTCTTGTTCATTCATTCATTTTCTTTTCGGCTTAATCCCTTTATTAATCTGGGGTCGCCACAGCGGAATGAACCGCCAACTTATCCAGCATATGTTTTGCGCAGCAGATACCCTTCCAGCTGCAACCCAACACTGGGAAACATGCACACACACTTGCACACTCACATACACTACGGCCAATTTTTTAGCTTACTTTATTCCCCTATAGCGCATGTCTTTGGACTGTGGGGGAAACCAGAGCACCTGGAGGAAACTCGGGGAGATGCGGACACGGGGAGAACATGCAAACACCACACAGAAATGCCAACTGACCCAGCCGGGACTCAAACCAGCGACCTTCTTGTTGTGAGGCAATTGTGCTATCCACTGCGCTCATTATTGGCCCTCTTGTGTCATTTTTATTTCCCAAGTAGTGTTTAAAAGAGGTATTTTTAGCACATTTTAAAACAATAATGATTTTTCTAATGACTAATTTATATATTTTTTTACCATAAGACAATGATATTTTACTAGTTATTTTGCTAGTATTCAAAGTGCAATTTAAAGGATTAACTAGGTTATTATGTTAACTAAACAATTTAGGTTAATTAGATTAATTGATTAACAGTGATTTCTGTAGACAACAATCAGAATAAAATCAAGAGGGTTAATATTATTGACCTTAAAAATTCCAGCCAAACTACAGTAAAAGAAATAAGGCTTTTTCCAGAAGAAAAATCATATAGGAAATAACTGAAAAAGATTTATAATTTTTTAGGAGGGCTAATTGTAACCAGACGATGTGACGCTGACAACAGGGGTGCGGATCCACATGCAGGTTTATTAGCAGGATGGTCAGGCAAGCAATGATCAGAACAGGAGCAAACAGATGTATGAGGGCAATCCAGAGTCGTAGTCAATATAACAGGCAAATGGTCAAAGGCAGGCAGCAGACAGGATGAACAGACAGACAGGGCAAAGATCAAAACCAGGCAAACTAGACAAAGAAAAACGCGTTGTGGTGTCACTAAAAAACAGGTAACAAGACTCGGCCATGGAGTGAGTGAGTGTGCTGCTTATGTACTGTGTGTAATCAGTCTTTGACAAGCCTCCGGTGGTGTGTGTGCAATCAGTCAGGATGAGGAACATGTGTGTGTGATTGGAGTCCATGTATGGAGTTGTAGTTCATTAAATGGTGGATTTGTAGTCCATGGGTGAGAGTGCATGTTAACCAGCGATCTATGGAGAGAAGATCGCTGGTGATCGTGACACTAATAATCAGTGTTGGGGAAAGTTACTTTGGAAAGTACTGCATTACAATATTGAGTTACTCCCCAAATAAGTAACCAGCAGTTACTTTTATGGTAAGTAATGCGTTACGTTACTTTTGAGTTACTTTTGCATTACTTTTTCTTACCTGGCTGAGACTTGATCTCTTTCAGGAGTTGCTCTGCAGTTAAAAACACACTGTATAACCTTCATTTACCTTTAAAACACGTTAAAAATAATATTTTAAGATGTTATCTGAGAACTTCCTGACCCCAGAGCTCTACATGCCGTAGATACAGATTACTGAAAGTTTAAAGCAATATGTTTGCTACCTTTGTACTATTTGTCTTACATAAAATCACTGTCCATTGAGACTATAATCCCCATTGCTTTTTAAAAGCCCGAACCTGTTTATAGCCCGACATTATTCAAATGTGCACATGCACACAGCTTTTTTCAAGAATGAGTCGTTTATATGTGTTTTAACATAATTTATTCATAACAAACATATAGGCCACTTAGAAGTTGGAACAAAGAAATAAAATAAGTCTTCTGCAACATTGTGCCATCTCAGCACTCTAAGTAGGTCTAGGTGCATACACTTAGCCTTTAAATTGGCCAACACACCAATAAAAATAAGCTTTCCTAACCAATTAAATTAAAATACATTCTAAATTATGACGGGCATTTGGCAATAACAAAATTAAGATAAAGGCTCTGCGGGATTTGTTTCGCAATTTCTCTCCACAATCCGGCGTTCAGACGACGGTGAAGCTGAATATTAAAATAATAATGCCAACATCAGCCTATATACTCTGTCTGCATTATGCAGTTTTTATTTGATTAATGTTTAGTTTTAATTTGAAAATCCTTTACTCACCAAGATCAGGCTACGTGATTTTTAGAGGAACATTATTGAATCTACCGTAGATGGCTTTAGCTTGCGCTCACTGATGGTGCGTCCAGCAGCACTGAACACCCTTTCACTCTGCTGCTACTGGCCGGGATGCATACTGTTCTGGCTAATGTTTAAGTTTTGGGTAGGATTGTTTGTTCATCTTCCACCCGCCGAGAACGTCCATGCCATTTTCCATGACGGCGGTTTCAATGTTGTGAGTGACCTCGTCATTTTCCCTATTTTTCTATTTTTTTGAAAAGTCAAAAAGAGCGAAACAAAAAGTGTTTCACCTTTGCAGGGATGGGTTTTAATGTTGTAACAAACGATTTAATTACTTTCTCGCGCTAATTGAAATGCATCACATGGCTGTTCATTTACTGCGCAAGTCGGAGCGCAAGCCCGGCCCAACCCCGTCTAAAATGATAGAAATTAAGCCCAAACCCCCAACACTGCTAATAATTGTTTTTTCAGTCCTAATCATATAACATTTTCTATTGATTTTAGAGATTAGAAACTACAATAGAAACAATTATACAAAAAAAAAACAAGTGAATTTAAATGAAGACAAATATAAGCTCATTAATATGTTGATTAATTGACCCATGGTGTTACACACATTATTCATACATCACATTCACTCATTCATTCATTTATTTTCTTTTCGGCTTAGTCCCTTTGTTAATCCGGGGTCGCCACAGCTGAATGAACCGCCAACTTATCCAGCACGTTTTACGCAGCAGATGCCCTTACAGCCGCAACCCATATCAGGGAAACATCCATACACACTCATTTACATTTAATACACTACGGACAATTTACCCTACCCAATTCTCCTGTACCGCATGTCTTTGGACTGTGGGGGAAACCGGAGCATTCATACTTCACAATAAGGTTTAATTTTTTTAAATTAGCTAATACTAAACATGAACTAACAATGAAAAGTACTTTTAAAAAGCATTTATTAATCTTAGTGTGTTAGTTTCAACAGTTGTAAATGTTAAAATCAATGATCCTAGACAAGAGCAATGAACAGTTGTATTTTTTTATAAACGTACATTAACAAAGATAAATAACAATACTTGAAAGTATACTTTGTTATCCTCATATAACAAATACTTGGAGGTTTATATGTAACATTCATGGGGTTTTGCTATGTTTATGAAAAATACATTAAATAAACTTTATAAAAGGATGCTGATATAATATAAAAGAAAACAATAACAAATGAATCGCCTGTCTGATTTTTCCATCTGACTGCTACAAATAGGGAATTAAATATTTAGTATCCAAGTTTTAGTCCAGTAAAACTGATGTTTCAGAGCTAAAAGACAGTCAGCTTTGCTTTTAATATCCCAAGCAAACACAATCTTTAGTTGTAGTGGGACTGATCAGTTTGTCTCCAGGGCGCGTCTTCGCCTGTTGCTCGGTATTTGAGCCATGTTTGGTAGTGAAGAATATTGTTTCGAACTGAGGCTTGCTTCCCGTTATCGTTTCATCTGGTCGCTCATGAGTTATTGAGCGGGTCATGGTGTTTATACAGAAAACATGTAATAAAAGCTGACGATAAAAGGAATCTCCTGCGGGTGTGGGGGCCCTCAAGGTTCAATCCTCTGCCCTTTTCTGTTTTTTTTCCCCAGTCAATAGGTTAGTGGGGTTACAGGAACAATCTGCAGCCTCCGGTGTTTCCCCAAGCGGTTCAGAGATTCTGTTTTTCTCTGTTGTACTGAAGCCAGGCGACTCTGTTAATGCACTGAAGAGCAAAACACTGAGCACTCGAGTGCATGACACTGTGTTTCAGTGGGTAAATCCAGTCCAGCACTTTCTTAAACACACAGTCATTTCAAAATGAGCTTATTTATCCTTTGAAATTAGTTTCTCTTTATTTCCTGCGTTAAGTATCAACTTTATTTCTCAAGTTAACTGTAGATATAGGTTTATTTAAGAAAATGTTTTTTACAGTAACTTGTAAATGCTAACTAATGAGATATATTGGTCACACTTTACAATATGGTTCCATTAGTTAATGCTAGTGAATGTATTTACAAGGGATGTCCCGATCAGGTTTTTTTGCCCCCGAGTCTGAGTCATTTGATTTTGAGTATCTACCGATACCGAAACCCGATCCAATACTTCTTTTTTTTTAATTTAATTTTTTTTTTCAGAATATAATACTGTAACATACATTATTATTAGGAGAAAAAAAAAATAAGAGAAATAAAATATAAATATTGAACAAAAACAGCAGGGTAAAGAACATTGTAAGAGTGGTCTTGCATGGTTACATACAATACTGTATAAACGTACATGTGTGCATACATATATACATCAGCACTGATTAATATCAGAGTCCAAAAATTATTTCCACTTGCTCCATAGAATAGCCCCTTTCTGTTTTTTTTTGTTTTAGAGAGAAAGTAAAAATTTCCATCTTCCAGATTTCTACAACAATTGCTTTCCATTCTTGTAAAGTGGGAGGGGTAAGCACAAGCCATTTACGTGTAATAGCCTTCTTGGCAGCGACCAGAAATATTCTCCATAAATACGTGTCTCTAGCCTCATGCAACTCAAAAATTCCCAAGTATAGAACCGAAAATTTAAACTGAATCTCGATCTTCAATATGGCCTCCAATGTCTTGTGTATATCCTTCCAAAACAGGTGTAAAATTGGACATGCCCAGAATATATGATGATGATTAGCCAGTTCTGAACCACAATGCCTCCAACATCCTGTTCTCACTTTATCATGGCTTTTTTGTGCAGGAGTTATAAAGAAATGAATGATGTTATTCCAGGCAAATAGTCTCCATTGGTGTGAGCCTGTAGTTTGCCATTGGGAATTACATGTTTCTAACCAATCATCTTCTGTTATAATACTACTTCCTTCTTTCTCCCATTTAATTCTTACATATGAGGTAGAGTCCGATCTGTAATTTTGAAAACAATGATAAAATTGAGAGACTACTTTACTGATAGTGTTACCCCTATATGCTGACATAAGTATTTTCACTAAAGCATTTTGAGTCCAATCCCCTCTCTTGTGCACTATTGAATTAAAATAGTGCCTTATTTGAAAGTATCTAAACATGTCGTGGTTATTCAGCATAAACTGACTCTTAAATTCTTGAAAAGTTAGAAAAATATTATTGTTTGTTAAGGAATAATATGATGTGATGCCTTTCTTTACCCAGTTCTTATAGGATTCATCTAAAGTATTTGGAGTGAAATCTTTGTCGTATGCACACCACCTCATTATCTTTAGAGTGTCTTTTAATTCATATTTTTTAATTACTATAGACCATATTTCTAAGGTAATAGTTATCCATGGGTACTCTTTATGTATATATTTTCTTAATACACTGTCATCTGCTATTACTACTTGGATTGGGATTTCAGAAAAAAAAGAGAAATCAATCTGTTTCCATCTAGCATTATAGTCTGGATTGCACCAGCAAACTATAGGTCTTAACTGGGCAACTATCAAATAATCTCTAAAAGATGGGAGAGCCAAACCTCCCTTTTCTTTAGGTAACTGAAGTGTTTTATACCGAATTCTAGGTTTTTTCCCTTGCCAGATGAACCTTGAAATCCATTTATCCCAGTCTTTAAATTGTTCTTCGGAAATCTTTAGGGGTAGTGTCTGAAATAAGTATAAAATTCTTGGGAGCATGCGATCCAATACTTCTATGATACATAAAAAAATAATTAGGATCAGCGAAGAAACAGATCCAGGATGTTCCTTATTTTTTATTTAATTCAGCTTATTTGAACATTCAACAGCTCATTTGTTGAAACTGTTTGTTTGTTGTGTTAAATGTAGCCTTTTCCTTTTCACCTCTTGCAATCCCAAGTTTACATATCTCACAGTTTGCTATGGCTAAGTTGTCGTCATCAACTTTATAATACCTCCACACTGCAGATATACTCGCGCTTTCTGCTTCAAGCTGCTTCTGTGTTTTACTTTGCCGGCATTTAACCAATAGCTTCTCTGCAACAAAGTGATGTCATGCAGTATGCATTGCTGTTTCTGTGTGAAGTCAAGAAAGAGGTCCAACTCTGTACCATCGCATAACTATAGATGTGTTTAAAAATTCTAAGTATATATATTCATATACTGTATATTCAAGTCCTGATAGGGAGGTAACGTCCAATTCCAATTCGAGTCTGAAACCGCGTGATCGGGCCCGATTTCCGATCGGATCTGGACATCCCTAGTATTTACTGGCCTGAACTATGAACTACAGTATCATAGTTACTAGTTGTGTATATATTAGTACGGATACTACATTATTGATTAATCTCAATTTGTGTTTCACAGAAGAACAAGTGCCAAACAACTCTGAAAATAATACGAAAGTGAGTAAATGACATCAACTCATCCATTTTTTAAGTGTACTGTTCCTTTAATATGCGTTTAGTTACAGTGTACTGAATGTAGAGTCAGCAAGGATCAACAGTAGCTAATGTTTCCATCCACCTATTTTTATGTGCATTTTGCATATGCGCACAAAAAACAGTTGATGGAAACGCCAAGAGGCGCATAAATTTAGAAAATGCGCATAAAAACATATGCGCATAACTGAGTAGGATAAACTTTTATTTGTTAAGAAAAGATGCGCATAAATTAGAATGGAAACACTTTTACCGCACAAATTTCAGTATGCGCATTAAAAAAGGTCATGTGATTTTGTTATAAGAGATCGTGTGATGATAAAAATGTGTGTGAATAGACAATAGAGCACACTGTAAACCATCTGAATGGTTGTTTTGGTAATTCTAAAACGCCTTAACCATCTCAGTATTAGTGTTATTATATTATTAATGACCTCCAGAGTCAAGAGCGTCTGTGCTCCGCCTCTGACACCTTCAAACGCCGCCGCGCGTTCACTGCATGTCAGGATTGCCTTCTGAGGTGCAAGTAATTTATTAGATGAAGAAAAGATTGACGCAGCTTCTCCAACTGCAGCAAATTCAGTTTTTACTGTTGATATTTGGCGCCAGTTAATCAGGAAGTGACGATTTTGTTTGCTTTGACTCGTTGGATGGAAACACTGCTTTATTTGCACGTCTTTGATGCGATAATCCCGGTTTGCGCATAAAGTTCATTCGCATTTTTGGATGTAAACATAGCTAATCATTCATTTATTTCTTTACAGACCTTTTTTCTAGGTGAAATACTAAGTTCAATCCTCTGGTCGAAACCATCAGTTGTTACTAATGTATTATTGAAATCCAAAGTTGTGTCGGTGCCAATAGCCTAGTGGTATTGTGCGCCGACATATAGCACCGACGTGCTCACGGTGACCCGAGTTCGATTCCCAGGCTCGAGGTCCTTTGCCGATCCTTACCCTCTCAATGCTTTCCTGTCTGAAATCTCCACTGTCCTATCATAATAATTTTAAAAATCCAGTATCATTAGTTAATGCACTCTGAGTAAACTAACCAGGGCTCGACAATAAGGACTGCCCGATGGCCCGGGGCCAGCATGGGAGACGCTCGGGCCAGTGTACAGAATGGTCACTGGCCCGATCGGGCCAGTGCTGCCTTGTCACAAAGGTTTGGCTGCAACTGTCTGTCAATTGCGTGCAAATACAATCTTAGGGCGCTTTCACACATAGACGTTTGTTTCGGAATCTGTCTCTTTCCCCCCGTTAGCGCGGTTCGTTTGGCATATGCCAGTCCAGGAATCGTGCTCAAATCCGCGCCAAATCAATCGGTCCGAGATCGCCTGAATGAGGTGGTCTCATCTCGATTGAGCAGATCGATTGTAGTGAGAAAACAAAACTACTAAGGACCCAGGCTATACCACAGTGTATTATGATTGTGTAATAGCCATATATACGAATGATGAGCAGGGCGGGATGTCATTCCTACCGGTAAATGTGCGTTTCATGTCTAATGCGAAAGTGAAAGCATGCTGAAATATTAACGAGAGCTGTTTATCAGTTAGGAAGATTGACCAAAGTTACCAACTGATAATCTTTCCATATTTTAATCTTATAATATGTTATATTAGGCCTGTTGTTTTGTTCATTTCTGCACTGACAGCTCGAAAGAAAGATCAAAATTGATCTGCTTCATGATCTAATGCATGATCTGATGATCGGTTCATCTGTTATTTCTCTATATAATTTAAGCCTAGAATGCATAATTCTAGCCAACGTTTCTTTAATAGATTAATTCAATAGATTTTTACAAAATTGACAACTGAAATGAGGCTCTGTATGAGAAAGTCTGACCTCTCTGATTTTTATTTATGTCTGTGGGTGTCAAAATTAAAGTGCACATTTTCGCTTATAAAATATATACACAACTGCTCAAAAGTTTGGGGTCAGTATGATTGTTAAATATTTTAAAATAAGCTTCTCCTGCTCACCAAGGCTGCATTTATTTCATCATAAATACAGCACACAATGTAAAATTGTAAAACGTTATTGCACTATAAAATAACTGTTCAAAAGTAGTTTATAATTTAATTGAATCATTTATTCCAGTGATTTTAAAGATGAATTTTCAGCTTCATTACTCCAGTGTCTTCAGAGTCACATGATCCTTCAGAAATCACTCTAATATTAATTATTATTGTTTTTATTATTATTTTTAATGGTAATAGTAATAAAAGCAATAATGTCTGGAGTAATAATTTTATTTGAAACTACATACAATAAGAAAGCAGTTATTAAAAAATTTAATTAATATTTAACAATTTAAATTTTTTTTAACATTTAATAAATGCCACCTTGATGAACTGAATAATTATCCTTAAAAAAAACATGACCCTGACCCCAAACTTTTGACCAGTAAAAAAATGTTATGCTGAATAAAAAGGGTCGGTATTACAATTGTGTTTGGCTTTTGAAACATTATTTAAAATACTGTATGTGGCTAAGAAATAGCTATAATTTTTTTTTTTTGGTGGGGCGAGTGAAAATTTTGGCAGGGCAAGTAAAAATCTGAACCAAGAAATCCTTAGCGTTAAACCCTGCTAACAATAAATAACTTTATTCCAGTTAATCGATGTTAACAAACATGAATAAATACTGTATTGGTAAATGTTTTTTCATGTCAACAATAACTACTGGAACCTTATTGTAACGTTTTAATATATTTCTGCTGTATTTCTATTCATAGCAGAGTCTAAGACAAATCAAAATGCTAAATTTGGTCCACATTACCTTTGCTCTGTATTACTTAACCAAACTAAACTAAACCAAACATGCAGTGTTCACACAAAACCAACAGTGTTCGGTTGAACTCAACAGCATCCATTTCATTCACTTTCAATGGTTAATCTACCATTACTGATTAATCTCATGTTATATTCCACAGAATAACACAGAATTGTTGAGTGCACTGTTGCTTTAATGTGTGTTCAGTTACAGTGTGCTGAATGTAGAGTCAGCGGGGATCAACAATCATTCATTTATTTCTCCACAGACCCGCTTGTTTTATCTCGTCATTATTACCTTTTTTCCAGGTGAAATACTAAGTTCAATCCTCTGGTCGAAACCATCAGCAATAGACACGCGGCCGTCTCTGTGCCCGTAATGAGGCGGTGGAGGAAATGAGCGGGCGAACGTGCGGAGGTGTAATAGATGGAGAGAGAAATAGAGGGAGATGAATCGCTAGCAGATAGATAATTGGAAAGAGGCTCTCAGGAGAAGCGCATCAGAAGGCTTGTGTAATTAGAACGGAGGAGTGCGAGGAATCTAAATGTTTCTGTGTTTGGGTCTCGGGAGGGTCTGCCGTCCTGTAGAGCCATTCACACACTCGCGTCCATCTGTTTTCCTGCTGGTTCACCTGCATGCAGACACACTAACAGCTGTTCGCTCGCATTGCATTGTGTGTGTTGATCGTATCCCATCATACTTCACATAAACACAAGTGCATCTACAAACACATGCTCAATTCTTTTTGGCACTCCTTAGGGGATGATGTAGGGACATTTAACATTGCACCAACCTGATTTCACCAAGTATCAGGACGTGTTCCTGGATTAAGATCTATGTTGATCCTGGAGCAACATTCCAATCAGCCAATCAGAATTAAGAGATATGTTTACTGTTTATGTTAAGTTTAGGCTTTTGGTTAGGTTTATGCGCACATGATTGTTATCCGACTATTATTCCTCTCTGTTTTTTGGGAATAATTTACACTTATGGTTGGGTTTAGGGGTAGGGAATTAGATGATGTTCCAGGATCAACATGGATGTTAATCCAGGATCGCATTGTGCTTGGCCAAATCATGACGTGCTATAATGACACATGACGCGACAAGATTCCAGTGACAAGCAATTTGGTTGTCTGCACCAAATGTGATCCTACACAACAGATATTTTTTATTTGTTTATTTATTTGGCAGGGACAGCGTATATTAATTAGCATTGCCGCAAATGCACTAGAATTAGCCAAAAGGCTATTTTTTATCCATTGTCCATGGACAGAGGTTAATATTGTCACTCTAAAAACAATACAAATACTGTATAATACAATGAACCAAGCATAACTAAGAATCACTAGAATGGGCATAGTTAATAAATATAATGTATATTAAAATTAAATAAAACACTAACATTATGTAAAGGAGATAAGAGTTAAATACCAGCCATTCATTTAAATATCAGCCACTACACTGCCAATGAAATAAGGGTTATACAGGTAATCTAATTAAAACAACTTATTTAACACGATTAAAAGTACAGTACATAGGCTTAGTGACTGTTGTTGGTTTACGCTGAGTCCCAGTTCTGACTTTCATTTTCAAATAGTTTGTTATTTCTTTTATTAAGATCAAGATTAATCTCTGAGGTGAACTATCTGGTGCTGCTTTCAATAGTATGGCGATAAATGTCACATATATAATGGTATTCACTCGCATTAGTAGTATTTAACACTGAATAAAGCACATAATCTTTACCTGAGGTGATCATTGCCATAAGTGTTTATGCTGTTGTTTTGTTGCGACGTTGTGCAAATGGAAATTGTTTCTAAAATAGAAATTTTACGCAGCGCTGTCGCATTTGTAAGGTGTACATTTAAGATGACAGATAACACATTTTAGATGTGAGTAAATTACATTCAAGAACAGTAAATGGAGTTTAGTTATAAACTAATTTCGAGAGGATCACGTGCTTATGATTGCTAGCGGCTGAACCCGCATTATCCAATTCACAATGCACCAATCAGACGATTCCTAAGCTACTATAAATACCCTGGGTTACGTATCACCGCTATCTTTGCTTTGAAGAATTCCTCTTTCCACCCCTACTCCTCCTCCTTTCTAGATCGGTGACACGGTGACCCAGTGCTTAGCACTGTTGCCTCACAGCAAGAACGTCTCTGGTTCCAGGCTTTACCAAACCAGCAGACGTTTCTGTGTGGAGTTTACATGTTCTCCCCATGCTCACGTGGGTTTCCCCCGGGTTCCCCGGTTTCCTCCCACCAATTAAAAACATGCAACCTAAGTTTATTGACTAATCCAAAACAACACCATAGACTTGCTCCTACCTAGTTCTTATCTCTTTAAAGAGAAACTAGTATCTGCCCTTCAAAGAAGCCACTATGACAGAGGAGTTCTCGAGATCTACCTGAGCTCCAACTCCCCTCTCGCCTTGCAACGGGAGGGAGCCCCGGGCTCAAGGATCTTATGAGCTTAGGGCTCTCTCCTGGGACAGCATGCCAAACAAGCTTTATAATCAATCATTAGCTAAGTGTGAACTCTTGAAATGGCAGTAATTTAATGGGCTAGGGACAAACATGCTATCAAAACCTTTCCTCATAGTAATGTATACAGTATAGTATAGTAAAATTCATTAATTCATTCATACAGTATAGTATAGTAAAATATAGTATAGTATTCCCAACAAATAGCATCTGATATAATGTGATGAAGTACTGTATGGATATGGATATAAATGTGGGATATGCCACACTTTTTGAAAAGTGCTTTCAGCTCAAAATACCTCATTCATCATGCATTATGGTCATGCTTTATTTTAAGGTACAATTCTCACTATTAACAAACCATTAACTTGTACTTTTAGCCCAATAAACTACAAATTTACTGCTTATTAATAGTTATTAATTCAGTAGTTGGGTTTAGGATTAGGAACGTAGAATAAGATCATATTTTATAAGTACTAATGAGCAACCAGTATCTTAGTAATAGGCATGTAATAGTTAATAGTGGGAATTAGTATATAAACTAAAGTGTTTCCATTATAATGTCTGTATGTAGTATACTATTTTGTTTGTGTCGAAGCGGAATTGTTATGTGTGAAAATGCAAATGGGTTTATTTTCCTGAGGTGGCCGAAGACTTTACATCTTGTGTCTCAATTACTCTGGCAAAAACTAAACATCTGTTTCATCATGTTTTAAAGCCTTGTCAGATTAGACTTATTGTTTTCTGAGAGTATAGATATAAAGTATACACACAAAAAAGCCAGCTGTCAGACACCGCATCGCATGACAAAAGCTGTATGTCCAAAGCAAAAATAACACAACTTCACATAATGTATGTCAATGTAAACAGTTTGGTAGAAATCACATTTGGGTATGTTAGATATGAGACACGGGGACTAAGTAACACTGATCAAATTGGTCCATTTATATTGAGTATACTTCACCCCCCCATCACCACAAAAAAATTAAATTAGGATTACAATTGAGGTGTTAAGAAAGTGACTTTGTAAATTAGTTGATCTGTTTCATGCACAGACTGCATCATTAAGGACTAAATAAAGTTGAAAGTGTAAAAAGCATAATAGGACCACTTTAATGTAAACCTTCTTCTGTTTTCAGCTCATCTACTGTCATGGCGGAGCAGCAGTTTGAAGAGAGTCTAACTGAGGAAGTAAGTTTAAGTTAGTTGCCGAAGGCTTGTGTGAACTTGGTTATTCACTTAAATATGCATTTTTTGCAAGAATCCATACTATGGAAAAAACAAATAAAGAACTAATAATCAGGTGAAAACATTAAGCTTTTAGACATTAAAACAGCACTAAAATAAACAACAATGGTTGAACCTAGGATCCAGGAGGAACAATGCGGCTTTCGTCCGGGCCGTGGTACACTGGACCAACTCTATACCCTCACCAGGGTGCTCGAGGGTTCATGGGAGTATGCCCAACCAGTCCACATGTGTTTTGTGGACTTGGAGAAGGCGTTCGACCGTGTCCCTCGTGGCATTCTGTGGAGGGTGCTCGGGGAGTATGGGGTCAGAGGCGCTCTGTTAAGGGCCGTCTCGTCCCTGTATGAACAGAGTAGGAGTCTGGTTCGCATTGCCGGCAATAAGTCAGACTTGTTTCCAGTGCATGTTGGACTCCGGCAGGGCTGCCCCTTGTCTCCAATTCTGTTCATAATTTTTATGGATAGAATTTCAAGGCGCAGCCTGGGGCTGGAGGGGGTCCGGTTGGGGGACCACAGAATCTCATCTCTGTTATCCGCAGATGATATTGTTCTGTTGGCTTCATCGAACATGGACCTTCAGCATGCACTGGGGCGGTTTGCTGCCGAGTGTGACGCGGCTGGGATGAGAATCAGCACCTCCAAGTCCGAGGCCATGGTGCTCCACCGGAAAAAGGTGGTTTGCCATCTTCAGGTTGGAGGAGAGTCCTTACCCCAGGTGGAGGAGTTCAAGTATCTCGGGGTTTTCTTCACGAGTGAGGGAAGGATGGAACGTGAGATTGACAGGCGGATTGGAGCAGCGGCAGCAGTAATGCGGTCGATGTACCGGTCCGTCGTGGTGAAGAAGGAGCTAAGCCAAAAGGCAAAGCTTTCGATTTACCGGTCAATCTACGTTCCTACTCTCACCTATGGTCATGAGCTTTGGGTCATGACCGAAAGGACAAGATCTCGGATACAAGCGGCTGAAATGAGTTTTCTTCAAACGGTGGTAGGGCGCACTCTTATAGATAGGGTGAGGAGCTCTGTCACTCGAGAGGAGCTCGGAGTAGAGCCGCTGCTCCTCCACATCGAGAGAAGTCAGTTGAGGTGGCTCGGGCATCTGTTTCGGATGCCTCCTGGACGCCTTCCTAGGAAGGTGTTCCAGGCATGTCCCACCGGGAGGCGGCCTCGGGGAAGACCCAGGACACGCTGGAGGGACTATGTCTCTCGGCTGGCCTGGGAACGCCTCGGGATCCCCCCGGAGGAGCTGGAGGAAGTGTCTGGGGAGAGGGAAGTCTGGGGTTCTCTCCTAAGACTGCTACCCCCGCGACCCGGCCCCGGAAAAGCAGCAGAAAATGAATGAATGAATGATGATAAAATAAACTAGCTTTTAATTCCAACATTTTTAAATGTATTAGATTTTCACAAAACTTAAATTGACTCACAACATAATACTATGAATATACTCACTTTAATAGAATATACAATATTTCTGTGTTCCACCTATATCTTTAAAGTTTTTCGAAGCATTAATGTTGATATTAAACGTGCTATATACTGTAAAACTTTTCTTGTTCTAAATTTAACTTGATGTTGTAACACTTGTATAATAATAATAGTAATAATAGAGGAAGAATAACGTTTTATTACTGAACGAGTATCAACAATTTGAACTTTTGAAATTTTGCATTGTCAAATCAGTGGAAGTAAAAGTATACTGTGTTTCCCTCTTAAGATAATTAAATTTAGATTTGTGACCAAGATCATAAAATCAATCTGATGTTGCATGGGTATATTTTGGGCAATAGCCAAAAACATTTCTTTTAGAAAATATTAGAAATATTAAAATCATCAGAAGTAAAGGTCATCTACCATGAAGACATTTAGTCAATTTCCTACTGTAAATATGTAGAAAATATTTTTGTTAGTATTCTGCTTTTGCTAAGCTCTTAACCACTTTAAAGGTGATTGTCTCAGTATTTATTAAATAAATACATTCTCAATGTTTTTGAAGTCTCAGATTTTCAAATAGTTGTATATCAGCCAAGTATTGTCTTCACCCAGCAAACCATCAACACAAGCTTATTTATAAAGATTTTTGGTGATGTATAATTCAGAAAAGTGTCACTTATGACTGCATGGTTTTGTGATCACATTGTAAAAAGTTGTTTCATTTAATAATTTTTGATGTTTCTCTTTTCCCTCAATGCAAACTTTAGCCAATGTTTGAGAGTATACATTTGCTATCTGTTCTCAGTTTTAGCTGTTCTCCTTCAGTCCACTGTCTGTTTTGGGAACAGTCTGCCCTGCTGCTACAGGTCTAAAGATAATCTGAATCTCATTTACTCTGCAAGACGGACAGTAAGGCCGAATATCCAGACAAGGATCCTGCCAGAGCCAGAAACGTCTGCCTATGAGTGTGTGTGTGTGTGTGCGTCTGTGTGTGTGTGCTTGTTTTTATATCCCAGTGTGGACTTCAACATTAATGCACACAGACTCATCGGGACCAAAAATAATTTGCTAATTTAAAAAATGTAAAATTGCAGATTGCAGAGTTTAGGGCTAGGGTTGGGTTATAGCGAGAGAATATATGATTTTAATAGGGATATATAGTTTTTTTAATAGAGAATTTTTACCATTTACGTCTATGAGAATCTCCACCGGCGATCAAAACGTGTGTGTGCTTGTTTTTATATCCCAGTGGGCACTTAAACCTGAATGGGGACCAAAATTGAGGTGCCCACCGATAAACATGCTCATAAATCAGACAGAATGAAATATTTTGTAAAAATGCAGATGAGGGCTGTTAGGGTTGGGTTTAGGGCTAGGGTTGGGTTATGGGGAGAGAATACACGGTTTTTAAATCTTTTATAGATGTTTTTAACATCATTACATCTATGAGACTCTCCACCAGGATATAGAAGCATGTGTGTGTGCTTGGTTTTTATGTCCCAGTGGGAACTGAAACCTGAACGCACACAGACTCGTGGGGACCAAAATTGACATCCATACAGGTAAACATGCTTATAAATCAGACAGAATGAAGTATTTTTGTAAAATGCTGATTGTTTCCTGTGAGTGTTGGGTTATGGGGAGAGAATATATGTTTTTTATAGAGGTTTTTTAACATCATTACATATGTGAGAATCTCCATCGGGATATCGAAACATTTCTTTGTGTGTGTGTGTGTGCGCGCTTGTTTTTACCTGAATGCACACAGACTCAGTGGGGCCCAAATTGAGGTGCCCACAGGTAAATAATGCTTATAAATCAGCTTAAAAATAAATGGTTATAAATCAGACAGTATTTTGAAAATGTAAAAATGCAGATTGTTTACTCTGAGGGTTGGGTTTTGGGCTAGGGTTATTTTACGAACAGATAATATATGGATTTACAGGTTTTAAAGTGATGGTTTAACATCATTACGTCTATGAGAATCTCCACCGGGATATAGAAACATGTCTGTGTCTGTTTGGGTGTGCGTGTGCTTGTTTTTATATCCCAGTGGGGACTTAAACCTAAATGCACACAGACACTTGGAGACCCAAATTGAGGTGCCCACTGGTAAATAATGCTTATAATTCAGCTTAAAAACAAATAGTTATTAATAACATGCTTATAAATCAGACAGAATGAAGTATTTTGAAATGTAAAAATGCCGATTATTTCCTTTGAGGGTTGGGTTTAGGCCTAGGGTTGGGTTTAGAAGAGAGAATAAACACTGTAAAAAAATGCTGGGTTCCATACAATGGATTTGTGTTGGGACAACATGAGGGAATTAAGTTAACTTATTAGTGTTTTACAAATTTAAGTGGATTGAACATGAAACAATTAAGTTGTCGCAAAAAAATTATGTTGGTTCAGCTCATTTAAAATTTGTAGTTTGAATGCAAATGCAAACGCAATTAGAGGAATTTTAACATCATTACATCTAAGAGAATCTCCACCGGGATATAAAGGTGTGTGTGTGTGTGTGTGTATTGATTGCTGTAAACGCACTGGGAAAACTGGGTTGATGACCTTGTGTTGGGTCGCGTCCAGCGCTGTTAGCCTACTTTATGCACTTTAAATGAAGGATGAACGCCAGCCATGAATACTGATGCCACACACACTTGATCCTGATCCAACCTAGTCTTAAGCCAGCATTATTGATCATTCCACTCGTTTTATAGCTCAACCAATAACACACACACACCTTTATTGTGTACTTGATCTTCCGGGCTTATCAATAATCCAATTTAAAGGCAGTTGGAGAAAATGTAGGGAGTTTGATATGAGCTCAGTGTTTGTGCGTTTCTATATGCTGAACTCTAAAATCCAGACAAATAAAAGCTGCATTCTTAAGGTGTTTGTGTAGCACAGCGCGGCTTTAAAGATGTAAAACAGGCGTCTCTGAATCTAAACATTCTCCCGTCGCTCTTCTGATGTTGCGCACTAGTTATGGATAATGTATCTGAGCAGCCTGCAGAAGAAATTAAATCACACCGCAGCTTCTGCACATTGTAAAAGCGATCCCCCAATTCAGATTTGATTAGAGTTTGCAGGAACTGGAATGACACTCTCGTATTTGGGCCTGTCGTGTTTACGCTGGCTTATATGTGGCCTTTCTGCTGAATTACTGCGCCTTTGTGTTTGATTTGTTTAAACAGTGGAAGTTGTGCGGATAAAAGACAGACTGGGCTGTTTTCACGGATATCTGGCTGTGTGTTGCATATGTGGGAACTGCAGAAATGCATGAGTTTCGTGTTTGCATTCAATTTCAAATGGGGATTCACATGTCTGCTCGTCTGATGTACACTGAAATTACTTTGTGTTCGATAAAGAATTGTCAGGTCTGAAACTCTCAGTGTTAGCAAAGGCAGAGAAGAACTAATGCAAAAGTCTATGATTGAGGAAATGCATACAAGTGTGCAAGAACAGTGACATTAGTTGGTAATGGTAATTATTATACAAATGTTGTAGTTGTAGCTAATTGCTTGAATATAAACCTTAAATTATTCTATAGACATTTGCAATATGAAAAGACGAGTCGATTAATATAATATGGGTTTATTTGAGTACACTTCAATAATTCATAAAATATGAATGAACTAATCTTAATATTAATTTAGAATTTATGTTAAGGCTGTTAGTAGTTAATGATAAATAACCCTGGTTTATTCGGTAGACATTTGCAATGACAGCAAGACTGTTTGAAATAATATTGTGCAGATTTACATTTGGGTTAATATAATAATAATCCAAAATGATTCTATGTTATTTGGAAAACTATTAGGAAATTGGTTAATATTAAATGGGAATACTTAAAATGTCGAGTCTGAAATTCTCAGTGTTAACAAATGCAGAGAACTAATGCAAAAGACTATGATTGAGGAAATGCATGCAAGCGTGCAATAACAGTGAGATTAGTTGATTACTGTTACATATTAATTATTATACAAATGCTGACGTTGTAGCTAATTGCATGAATATCAATCTGAATTTAATCTATAGACATTTGCAATACGGGAAGATGAGTTGACTAATACAATATGATTTTTTTTTGAGGACACTTCAATAATTCATAAAATATGAATGAACTAATCTTAATATTAATTTAGAAATGGTAAAGCTGTTAGTAGTTAATGATAAATAATAACCCAGGTTTATTCTGTAGACATTTGCAATGGCAATGCTAACAAAAGCAGAGAAGAACTAATGCAAAAGTCTATGCTTGGAAATGCATGCAAGTGTGCAAGAATAGTGACATTAGTTGATTAATATTACATATTAAAGTGTCACGAAACACCAAAACACATGTTTTGAGCTGTAGACAGTTATATATGTGTCCCACGCTGCTAAAACCACTATTAGGACACATATTGGTTAAAAATTGGTTGTTTTTGCGTTATTTTGAGCAAATTCGTTCTTCCAGTTTAAAACGAATTTTTAAAGCTGCATCACGGTGATTAGATCCTTGCGTGTATTCCAGCGTGGAGACTGGATGTCTGTACCTGTAAGTACATTGTGACGTCTCTGAGTGTGCAGCATTAATTCATGAGAAAGACTTGGTTCAAACCAATCAGCGCGCTCTATTGTGTATGCGGTGCAACTTCATTAATATGCATGATAGCTTCGAAGACCGTTTTACCTGTTACAGTGTTCAGACGGCAGAGAGACACCACATTGTGTTGCCAAAACAAGTAGAAGAATGAGAATTTGGAAACATGGGTCGTCAGTGTTTTGTTTATAAATGTGCTGCAACAAAGGTTTTGTTTTCATTTCCCGCTATGAGAGCGCTGCTGGACTCACGTGTGGATTACAGTGCATGCCACACGCCGCAGAAATACATTTGTACGGAACATTTTTTTCCCCGAGAGCTTTTCGCATCTGGAAATGTTGAAATCTGGATTTGCTGCTCAGCTCCTTTTAAAAAAGAGGTGGCATTAGTTGGTGTTGATTGTCCTGTCTCTACAGATTTGGAAAGTGTGTGTGTTCGGTGTTCTTTGTTTATTCAGATGGCAAAGTTAGTTTGTATCGTCAGCAGTGCGCTTTCAGTGTTTAAAGACAGACCTTAGTCAAGATGATTTAGTTACTAAGTTTACAGTACGTTAATATCACTGCAATATTATAGACTGAAAGATCCGCTGTAAATGCTGCTCTCCGAGTGTAAATATGTAAACACAGCAATCAAACTATTTCCGTTGTGCAGGATTTTTGCCACATTTTGTGACAGGATATCTAGGATATCAGTCTAAACACACGCGGCTTTCTGACGCTACCTACCGAGTGCATCTAAGTTACCAAGAAATGCGGAGGTTTTTTTTTTCTCCTATTCGCTGTGCGGTATCAAATACTCCATTAAAACTGCACTCTTCCACCAGTTCCTCGTATGCAATATCTCGTTTGTCACGGGGAAATGTTCTTGAATGAAAGTGAAAGTGCCAAACTGCAGTTAAAGTCCACCATTTAATAATTTGGCAAATAATTCGATTACTGATATCCATGTAAACACAGTCACTGTCATTCTCCCCTGCGCGTGTGTGTTTGTTATGCCTCTGTGAAAATCAGCGCGTGCACAAAACTCCAATTTTTATGCAAATTTTTATGCACCTTCCCTCCCCCGACACTCCCACCAAAACAGAGCTGGACACACCCACTTTCCTGACTTTTTCCAAACTAGAGGTGTGAAAACACCCTGCTGAGATCAGGGGGGTTTCGTGGCCCTTTAATTATTATACAAATGTTGAAGTTGCAGCTAATTGCATGAATTTATTCTGTAGACATTTGCAATACATGAAGATAAATTGATATAATATGGATTGTTAGAGAATACTTCAATAAGTCATAAAATATAATTATTTTAGAAATTTTAAAGCTGTTAGTAGTTAATGATAAATAATAACCCAGGTTTGTTCTGTAGACATTTATCAATAATTAAATAATATTGTACAGAGTTACTTTTGATTTCAAAGTCAAAGCTAGTCAATATACTAATAATAATAAACTAAAATTATTCTATTTTTATTTGGAAAACAAGTAGGAAATTGGTTAATATTAAATGGGTATACTCAAAATAAAAAATGTCCACAGATACTTTCTGGCCCTGATTATTATTTATTATTAAAGATGTAGAGTAAGCTCATTTATTGTAAGTACTAATAAACAGCCCATATCTTAACAATAAGCCACTAGTTAATAGTGGGAATTCAAAGTGTCATTAATTATTTTATGTAGCTACAGTGCTCAGCATAAATGAGTACACCCCATTTTGAAAGTTAATATGTTTGTCCCATTTCTCAGTAGATAATAATATATAATATAATATATAATAATATATTCTGGTGCATTTGAGCAAAACAGATTTATTAAACACATATATTTATGAAAATAATAGTCACTGAATATCTTTACAAATGGAAAGATAATCATGCAAAATGTTGCACAAAAGGCTCAAATTTCAGCAACATTTTATATATATATTTCTCTTTGCTAGTTTTGTAATTTTTTATTTTATATATTTCCCAAACATATAAATTTACTTAATTTTATAACAGTTATTTTGTTAGATGAGCTCCAGATTTGGCTTCAGTACTGACTAACCTAATATATGCACAAATATAGTATTGTAAAGCATCCTGTAGGAAATACTATCTAAATGCGAAATTTGTGAGGGAGGAGACGTGGTTTAGTGGTTAGCAATGTGACATCACAGCAAGAAGGTCCCTGGTTTGAGTCCCGGCTGGGTCAGTTGGCATTTCTGTGTGGAGTTTGCATGTTCTCCCCGTGTTGGCGTGGGTTTCCCCCACAGTCCAAACATATGCGCTACAGGGGAATTGATGAACTAAATTGGCTGTAGTGTAAGCGTCTGTGTATGTGCGTGTGTGAATGAGTGTGCATCAGTGTTTCCCAGTACTGGGTTGCAGCTGGAAGAGCACCCACTGCGTAAAACATGTGCTGGATAAGTTGGCGGTTCATTCCGCTGTGGTGACCCCTAATAAATAATGGACTAAGCCGAAGGAAAATGAATGAATGATTTGTGAGGGGTGAACTCATATATGCTGAGCACTGTATGTTTGACCTGCTGGAAGTTGGATAACTCTAAACCCTGTTCAAAGTTTCACAGATGATAAATGATTTTGAGTATTTGTTGTTTTTAGCGAGAACTGCTCCTTCAAATGAACATTAACAGCGGATGTGTTGCAATATCATCTCCTTTCATTAAGCGTCAGAGTGTGAACGTAATATGAGAGGGCGATTCACTGATGCACAATCACCTCCAGGTCCCTTAAACACACACACACACACACACACATACAGAGTTTTGTCTGTCCTGTCAGATCAGCTCGTGTCTGACAGCGTTTGGTGCCTCTGGAGTTCTGCACTGAGAATATCAGATGCGAAATGTAGAAAAATCCCTCAAACACGCCGTGTCGCACAAGCCGAGGAATCACCAGAGTGTGTCAACAGACTGACTTCTCACACACACACACACTTTTTATCTCTCTCTTTCTCTCACACACACACTGGTTTCTTCAGTGTGTGCCATTTAAGACAGACGCCCGTGGGGGAGAGAAGTGTGTGTCACCACTCTGAATGTCATGAAGTCTGTGTGTGTGTGTAAGAGTGTGTTTGTGTTTTGCCCCTGTTGGTTCTGGGGTCAAGCTGCTCATGGTAAAATAACTGTGTATAATCTTCCTTCTTTACTGTCTGATTGCGAGTATCATGCGTATACAAACACACACACAGATACACACACAGATAGATACACTTTAACCTCCTGCAGGGATGTAAACTCACAAATGAGATTTTTTTTTATCTCAGTTATATCTCCAAACCTCTCTGGGTGTCTTCTGTATGTTTTAGATAGTGTATACGTATATTTGACATATAAAAATAATAACAAATAAATGTTCAAATATATAAATGTGGCAAATTGTAATAAGAAATTATAATAATATTATCGTTATTATTAAATTAATAAATGTACATGTAATAGTTTATTATATTTACAATGCCCATGCATTTGTTCCATAATATAGATATTAGCTATTTCTAAAGCTAAATAAAACTCAAATAAATGTTCAAAAGGTTTTATTCTTATATATAAAAAACAATTAAAATGACCCTACCCAGCGAAAATACAAACAAAAAAAAAATTCATAATATATTTTAGTTATATAGTATAACAACAAAGTGTATAAATATCACAGTTTTAAAAATGTGAACTTTAAAAATAATTAAAAATTAAAACCAAATAAACCTGAAATAAATGTTTAATGAAAAAAGTATAACACTTTACAATAAGGTTGTATTAGGTAATGTTAGATATTGCATTTACTAACACGAACAAACAATGAAGAATACATTTATTACAGTATTTGTTCATGTTAGTTAACGTTAGTTAATGGTAATACAGTTGTTCATTGTTAGTTCATGTTAACTAATGTTAACAAGCAGGAATTTGGATGTTAATAATGCATTAGTGAATGTTGAACTATGATTAATAAATGCTCTAAAAGTATTGTTCATACGTATTTCGTGTTAGTAAATACATCAACAAATGTAGTGTGACCAATATTAATATTACAAAAACTTAAAATGACACCCTACCCAACAAAAGTACTAAAAAATTACAATGATATATATTATTGTTTGTAGTATAAATAAACAACAATGATAAATATCACTGTTCGCTTAAAAAATGTATTCATTTTTTCAAAACCCATGCAAAAATATTTTAAATAATACTAAAAACTATAATATAATATATAATATGAGTATCAGCTAAATCTAAGACACAATAATCCTGAAATAAATATTTAATAAAAAATATATGCTCATTTATTTATAAAAATATTAAAATGACACCTCACTCAACAGAATTACGACATGTAATTGTTTTTAATACTCATGCAAAAATTTAAATACTGAGAATCATGATATAAGTATTAGCTAAAACTAAATAATTCTTAAATAAATGTTTAATAAAAAATGTTTAAACTATTAAAATGACCCCCTACCAAACAAAATTACTAAAACATTAAAATTACAATGATGTACAGTATATTATAAGTTTATAATATAAAATAACAATAATGATAAAGTTAAAAAAAATGTATTTGTTTTCAATGCCCATGCAAAAATATTTTAAATATGACTGAAAACTATAATATAATATATGAGCATCAGCTAAATCTAAGACCAAATAATCCTAAATATAAATATTTAATAAAAATATATGCTTGCTTATTTAAAAAACAATTAAAATGACACCCAACAAAATTATTAAAATTGCAATGAGATAAAGTATAAAACATTCAATTTTAAAACAAAATTTTAAAATGTATATATTATCTTCAATACTTATGCAATTAAAAATGTATTACATAATATAAATATTTATTCTGAAACCAAATTAAACTGAAATAACTGTTTATAAAAAAAATATATTCTTATAAAAAAACTATTTAAATGACACCCTACCCAACAAAATTACTACACTTAATTATTTTTAAAAATCATAATATAGGTATTAGCTAAATCTAAAACAAAATAATGCTGAAATAAATGTTTAATTAAAAATATATTATATATATATATATATATATATATATATATATATATATATATATATATATATATATATATATATATATATATATATATATATATATATATATGTGTGTGTGTGTGTGTGTGTGTGTGTGTGTGTGTGTGTGTAATAACAAATTACTAAAACATTAAAATTGCACTGAGATATCTAGTATAAAACAACAATGCAAAACATTAAACTTTAAAACAGTAAACTTTTAAAATGTATTTATTATTTTCAATACCCATGCATTTTTTTAGTATTATTAGAAACAATAATATATTAATAAAAACTTTAATATTCTATAAAAACTATAAAACTCTTAAGCTTAACAAAACTCTTAAAATGACCCAAACCTACTCAACAATATTACTAAAACATTAAAATTGCATTGAGATATCTAGTATGAAACAACAATGCAAAACATTGCAAATTTAAGTTGTACATTTAAAAATTGATACATAATTATCAATACTCCATGCAATTAAAAAATATAATAAAGTTTTTATTAAAGTGTCAGCTAAATATAAAACAAAATAATCTTGAAATAAATGTTTAACAAAATATATAGAAATATATTATGTATGTAATAACTCTTAAAATGACCCAAATCCACTTTCATATAAATATTGAGTATAAACAACAATGCAAAACATCGAAACTTTAAAAATGCATTAAATATTTTCAATACCCATGCATTTTTTTATATTATTAGAAACACTAAAATTAATAAAAACTATAACATGAGTATCACAAGTATCAGCTAAATCTAAAACAAAATGATGCTGAAATAAGTTTAATAAAAATATATTCTAATTTACATTAAAAAAAATCTTAAAATGACCCAAACCTACCCAACAAAATTACTAAAACATTAAAATTGCACTGAGATATCTAGTATAAAACAACAATGCAAAACATTAACCTTTAAAACAGTAAACTTTTAAAATGTATTTATTATTTTCAATACCCATGCATTTTTTAGTATTATTAGAAACAATAATAAATTAATAAAAACTATAATATTCTATAAAAACTATAAAACTCTTAAGCTTAAAAAAACTCTTAAAATGACCCAAACCTACTCAACAATATTACTAAAACATTAAAATTGCACTGAGATATCTAGTATAAAACAACAATGCAACTTCTAAAACTGCAAAGTTTAATTGAGAGCGTATCTCAAACTAATCTCACCATATTTAATTTCTTTTCTCCGCCCACAGTTTTGGACCCCAGATCCCCTCGTGACCCGAGCAGCTCCACATTAATTATTTTCCAGCTCTGTATTCCTCCAGCAACTGACTCATTTGTGTCTGCTTTTTTTATTTCTCCTCAGGGGAAACATGAAACAAAGTTGCGGCATAAAGCGAGTGAGAACAGCATTAAGTCTCTTGAGCTGTGAATGAGCAACATCTGAGCAATAACACTTTCCTTCCTCTGGGCTGAGCTCTACGGGCTCCAGAAAACAGTAAGTACATTTGCATATCTTTTTCATTTGTCTCCCTTTGTGGAACAAATGACGGAGGTTTTGCAAACCTGCTGTGAAGCTGATGAGGTGCAGGAGACAGTGTGAGAGATCATTAAAGCAAGAGTTCAGCCAAAAACCAACATTTTACCATCACATTTGCTTACATCTGAGGGGAAGTGCTGTAGCAGCTGCTGTCTTGTGCTAAATGTCTCTTTGTGTTTTGCCAAATATTATATTGGTTTGAAATAACATGAGGGTTATGAGCAAATGATTATATTATTGTCTTTTATTTTAACCCAGACTCATTCTGAAATATATACATTTCTGGAGAGCTCCAATTACATCCCAGGTGGTGTGTTTTTTTTTTTGCAGTTTTCCACCAGAGGCCGCTGTGTACGCTTTTTCACATCTCAAATTTCTCTCGCGAGTGCCATTCGCGTCTGCTGTTTCTCACGTAAACCCACCAGAGGCCACTGTCGACTGACTGACCCACCCTCCTCCTTCACTAAACCCAACCAATAGTGCTTTCAAAAGCAGTCCAGAAAAAGAAAAGCCCTCACCATGTTTTCAGATTTTACCAGATTCTCACTGTTATGTACTTGTTTATTTTATTGTTTGGCTTCTGTTTTGGTCTCACCCGATTTCTGGAACCGGTTTTCAGTGGACTAGAACCCCGCCATTGTGGTCAACTCCTCTCTACGTCTCAAGTCCGCTGACGTACATGGCGAGCTACTGGACAAGCTGGTAACAGCAGGAAAGCCGTACATATGGAGGTAAGCAGTCAGCTGGTTCGCCCGTAGTGTTCGTTTCAAATACGAAATGCAGCCATAATTCAGAAATGTATTTCAAGAGTTCACACTTAGCTGATAATTGATTATAAAGCTTGTTTGGCATGCTGTCCCGGGAGAGAGCCCTGAGCTCATAAGATCCTCAAGCCCGGGGCTCCCTCCCGTTTGCAAGGCAAGAGGGGAGTTTGAGCTCAGGTAGATCTTGAGAACTCCCCTGCTGTAGTAGCTAATGAACAGATAGTGATTGCTCTTAAGAGATAACTACTTACTAGGAGCATGTCTATGGTGCCGATTTGGATTAGTCAAATAACTTAAGTTGCATGTTTTTGGACGATGGGAGGAAACCGGGGGACTCGGGGGAACCCCACGTGAGCACGGGGAGAACGTGTAAACTCCTCACAGAAATGTTGGCTGGCTTGGTAAGGACTAGAACCAGTGATGTTCTTGCTGTGAGGCAACAGTGCTAACCACTGGGCCACCCATCTAGGAAAGGAGGAGGAGTAGGGGTGGAAGGGGGGATTCTTCAAAATGGAAGATGGCTGTTATATGGAACTGAGGGTATTTATAGTGGCTTAGGAATCGTCTGATTGGTGAATCATAAATTGGGTATTGCGGGACCAGCCGCTAGCAATCATAAGCTCATGATCCTCTGGAAATTAATTTATAAATAAACTTCACATCGGGCTACGCTTTCCGAATGAACCTATGATTCCTTTTTTCGGGGGGGGGGGGGGTGAATATTAAATGCTGAATTGGCTACATTTTGCTTTTTGATTTAACAACTTGACTGGAAATATATATATATATACAGGTAAAGTCTGAATTTTGAGCCCTCCTGTATAAATATTTCTTTCCACAATTTCTGTTTAACAGAAAGATTTGTTCATTTCTAAACATAATAGTTTGTTCTGTAGACAATGGAAAACAAATATTGCTTAAGGGGGCTAATTATATTGAAAATGCATTTAAAACAATTAAAACTGCTTTTATTCTAGCCAAAATAAAAATAAATAAGACTTTCTCAAGAAGAAAAAATATTATAGGAAATACTGTGAAAAATTCCTGAATTTGTTAAACATCAGTTGGGAAATATTTGAAGAAGAAATATCACAGAAGGTGAATAATGTTGACTTCAACTGTATATTCTAGTAGCAAACATAACCCTTTAATCAAAAAATATTTACTTTAAAATCTTTAGCCATAATGATGGTATATTTTTCCCTATAAAATAATCTAAATCAGTGTGTTTATGCTTAAGACATAAAAAGAAAAACATTCCACTTGGGTAAAAAAATATTAATAAATAATTACTACAAATGTCTTCTTCTAAAACCAATTGCAATTAGTTTTTTTTTTGTTTTGTTTTAAGCATAAAATAATTAGAATTTATTTTAAAGTACTACAACTGATTTTCTTTTTAAGCAAATGTGTCCTTCTTGCTGCTGAAAAAAAGAGAAAACTTTGAAATGAGAACATCATGCAGATTTGTTGTTTATATATTGTTCAGCTAATTAAATAATACATTTATATATATATACAGCTGAAGTCAGAATTATTCGCCCCCCTTTGAATTTTTTTTCTTTTTTAAATATTTCCCAAATTATATTTAACAGAGCAAGGAAATTTTCACAGTATGTCTGATAATATTTTTTCTTCTGGAGAAAGTCTTATTTGTTTTATTTCGGCTAGAATAAAAGCAGTTTTAAATTTTTTTTAAAGACCATTTTAAGGTCAAAATTATGAGCCCCTTTAAGCTATATTTGTTTTCAATAGTCTCCAGAACAAACCATCATTATACAATAACTTGCCTAATTACCCTAACCTGCCTAGTTAACCTAATTAACCTAGTTAAGCCTTTAAATGTCACTGTAAGCTGTATAGAAGTGTCTTGAAAAATATCTAGTCAAATATTATTTACTGTCATCATGGCAAAGATAAAATAAATCAGTTATTAGAGATGAGTTATTAAAACTATTATGATTGGAAATGTGTTGAAAAAATCTTCTCTCTGTTAAACAGAAACTGGGGGAAAATAAACAGGGGGGTGAATGAATACTTCAACAGTATATATGTGTGTAATTTCTGTTTATTATTTGTGTATATTTTTGCTAATTCCATTTGATTTCGATGAAAACTAAATTGATCATTTCATTCGTTCATTCATTTTCTTTTTGGTTTAGTCCCTTTATTAATCAGGGGTCCACAGCAGAATGAACCGCCAACTATTCCAGCATATGTTTTATGCAGATAAAACAGCGGATGCCCTTCCAGCCGCAACCCAGTACTGGGAAAACATTGATCATTTGTTTTTGGAGCTTTATCAGTGCACATTATAATTATTATTATTTATATATTTAGTATTTATGTGCTATTATAATCTTTATTCAAGTCTCTTAATATTACATCATGTAGATTTTTATTTTATATGTTTATATATTTCATTTCTGTGAAAGCAAAATTGATCATTTTGTTTTTGGAATTTTATCTATACACACTATTATTCATTCATTTATTTTCCTTGGGCTTAGTCTCTTTATTAGTCTGTGGTTGCCACAGCGGAATGTACCACCAACTATTCCAGCATATGTTTTACACAGCGGATGCCCTTCCAGCTGCAACCCAGCACTGGAAAACACACTTATACACTAAGGCCAATTTAGTTAATCAGTTCCCCTATAGCGCATGTGTTTGGACTGTGGGGGAAACCGGAGCACCCTGAGGAAACCCACACCAACACGAGGAGAACATGCAAACTCCACACTGAAAAGCCAACTGATCCAGCCGGGACTCGAACCACCGACCTTCTTGCTGTGAGGTGACAGTGCTAACCACTGAGCCACTATTATTATTGATTTATTTTTAATCATTCGTTTACTTTTTCTGTGTCATTCTAATCATTACTCAAGTCTCTTAACAGTGTATCATCATGTGCATTGGCAAGAGATTGCAAAACCACAACTCCTGAAGCACAAGCCCAGGCCTCGCCGCTTCACTCGGATATAAACTTCCACAAGAGGGAAGAAAATATGGTCACAATTTCCATTTCATGCCAACTTTAACAGATTCATCTCCAAGCTATAGTTCAGTGAACACACACACACACACACACGCACACACACACACGCGCACGCTCTGGCTTTCAGAGTACTTGAGACGAGGACCTGCAGAAATGATTTGATGATTTTAAACTCAGCAGATGTTCAGATCAGACGCTCAGTTTCTTCCTCTCTTCTCATTTATGTGCGTTTACTTTCTCTGATTGACAACTAGTGCTGCAAATAAACCTGGAGCAATGATTACTGCACACACACACACACACACACACACACGTTTTGGTGGTTTATGAGGACTCTCTGTGGGAATAATGTATTTTGTAGTGTAAAAATCACTTAACTAAAGAACAATTTAACTAAATTTTAAATGTGAAAATGTCATTATACAAATTTGTCCTCATAAATCACCAAAACCAGAACACACACACACCCTAACACACTCTCACACACAAAGTATTAAAGGCCTAGTTAGTTACCCATTGTCCTAAAGGTGTGTGTGTGTGTGCATGTGCGTGTGTCACTGTGTTGCGGTGTTAATGTTGTGTGTGTGTGTGTGTGTGTGTGTGTGTGTGTGTGTGTTTGAGTGAGTGTAACTGTGTTGTGGTGTTTGAGTGTCACTGTGTTCTGGTGTTAACGTGTGTGTGTATGTACATGTGTGGGTCACTGTTGAGGTGTTAACGTTTGTTTGTGTGTGTGTTTTAGAGAGTGTCACTGTGTTCTGGTGTTAACGTGTGTGTGTGTGTGTGTGTGTGTGTGTGTGTGTGTGTGTGTGTGTGTGTGTGTTTGAGTGAGTGTAACTGTGTTGTGGTGTTTGAGTGTCACTGTGTTCTGGTGTTAACGTGTGTGTGTGTGTGTGTGTGTTTGAGTGAGTGTCACTGTTGTGGTGTTGTGTGTGTGTGTGTGTGTGTGTGTGTGTGTGTGTGTGTGTGTGTGTGTGTGTGTGTGTGTGTGTGTGTGTGTGTGTGTTTGAGTGAGTGAGTGTAACGGTTGTGTGGTTAACGTCTGTGTGTATGTGTGAATAACAGATGTGAAGGAGAGTGTGTTTGATAGAAGACTTTGGAGTGTGTAAAGTGTGTGTGTATAGAGAGACAGTGTGTGTGTGTGTGTGTGTTTGAGTGAGTGAGTGAGTGAGTGTAACTGTGTTGTGGTGTTAACGTCTGTGTGTATGTGTGAATAACAGATGTGAAGGAGAGTGTGTTTGATAGAAGACTGTGTAAGTGTGTAAAGTGTGTGTGTATAGAGAGACAGCGTGTGTGTGTTTGAGTGAGTGAGTGTAACGGTTGTGTGGTTAACGTCTGTGTGTATGTGTGAATAACAGATGTGAAGGAGAGTGTGTTTAATAGAAGACTGTGTGAGTGTGTAAAGTGTGTGTGTATAGAGAGACAGCGTGTGTGTGTGTGTGTGTTTGAGTGAGTGAGTGAGTGTAACTGTGTTGTGGTGTTAACGTCTGTGTGTATGTGTGAATAACAGATGTGAAGGAGAGTGTGTTTGATAGCAGACTGTGTGAGTGTGTAAAGTGTGTGTGTATAGAGAGACAGTGTGTGTGTCAAGAGATGCTGTCAGTCAGTTTGACAGGGTCTCAGCAGTCCTGTTAGCACTTCTAAATGATTTCAACTGCAACTCCATAAACATTAATCAGTGAAACAGCCTCACGCTGCCATTAAACACAGCCTGCTGTAAAGCATCCTCTCACCCGGGCCTCATGGGTAAAAGGGCTGTTGTAAAAGGTCATTATTGTTTAGTGGGTGTACTAGAATAGGTGTTAGCATGCTTTAAAGTTCAACAAACATGTTATTATTCACATACTGTACATTATTGCAGCACTCCATTCCAGGTTAATCTGAATCATTCTTATGGACAGTTTTCACATTTCTCAGCAGCACATTTCTCCAGGTTTCTCAGCAGCAGAAGTCGTCATAGTTATGTAAACAAAGAGAGGTAGTGAACGACACAGCATCACAAATACATTTTTCATTCATTCATTTTCTTGTCGGCTTTGTCCCTTGCGGGGTCGCCACAGTGGAATGAACCACCAACTTATCCAGCACGATTTTACGCATCGGATGCCCTTCCAGCCGCAACCCATCTCTGGGAATTTCCACACACACACATTCACACTCATACACTACGGACAATTTAGCTTACCCAATTCACCTGTACTGCATGTCTTTGGACTGTGGGGGAAACCGGAGCACCCGGAGGAAACCCACGCGAACGCAGGGAGAACATGCAAACTCCACACAGAAACACCAACTGACCCAGCCCAGCCGAGGTTCGAACCTGCGACCCAGCGACGTTCTTGCTGTGAGGCAACAGCACTACCTACTGCGCCACTGCGTTGCCACAAATACATTTTTTGTATTTCTATTTGCTCCAATATTTAAAAAGCCCCTCCATGATAGTGTTTTCACGACTTTCAGATAAAGAAAAAAATAGTGAGAGACTGACAACGACAGCAAGTAGAGAAAATAATATCAAATTTACTCGCACATAGACACTGCATTACAAACACCTTGCATAAGCGGTATTTTTTATTTTTTTATTTGTAGTATAGCTTTATGAATGTACGCTACCTGACAAAAGTGTTGTCGCCTATCCATGTTTTAGGAACATCAAATAATAAGTTGACTTCTAGTTGATCATTTGGTATCAGAAGTGGCTTATATGAAAGTCAAAGGCCTCTAGATTTTGCTTATTTGAGCACAATAAAATATGATCATGTCTTGATCTTGAATGATTTCATTAGGACAGTAAGGTCTGACTTTGCTTAGACAAAAGTCTCGTCACTGAACAGAAATAATGTCCAGTATAGAATATAAAGTCATGCTGCAGTGGAAACAGAATGAATATTGTGTCTGACTCCATCATGAGCTTGGAGGACTGCATCATACATCTCTGAATGACTCAAATCACTGATTAATAAAGTCATCTGGAATGGCAAAGAAAGAGTTCATCAAGATTCTTTGGATTCATCTTCAATGCCTCTTCCATCTTAGCACAGACAAGCTTAATAATGTTCATGTCTGGTGACTGGGCTGGCCAATCCTGGAGCACCTTGACCTTCTTTGCTTTCAGGAGCTTTGATGTGGAGGCTGAAGTATGAGCAGGAGCGCTATCCTGCTGGAGAATTTGCCCTCTCCTGTGGTTTGTAATGTAATGGGCAGCACAAATGTCTTGATACCTCAGGCTGTTGATGTTGATCATCCACTCTGCAGATCTTCCACACACCCCCATACTGAATGTAACCCCAAACCATGACTTCTCCTTCAGCAAGCTTGACTGATTTCTGTGACAATCTTGGCTCCATGCTGGTTCCAGTAGGTCTTCTGCAGTATTTGTGATGATTGGGATGCAGCTCAACAGATGATTCATCAGAAAATCCACCTTCTGTCACTTTTCCAAATGATCAACTAGAAGTCAAGTTATTATTTGTTGCTCTTACAGCAGGGATCAATGACAAGACTATTGTCAGGTAGTGTACATACATTAAAAAGTAAAAGAAATAAAAGGAATTAAGATGTGGATGACTGTTACATTTGAGGGTCCATTGAGTTCCTTTTGCTCCAAAGCCCCGCCTTCCAAAGAACTCGGAGTGCTCTGATTGGTCAGTGAGCCATCGATCACATAGTAATTGACCAAACAACTCAAGAATACGTCGATAATGTAACTATTACTAATGTTACTATTACCATTAATTTCATGACATTTTAATGTTCAAAATGGGTTATTTTTCACATGCTGTATAATATCGCAGAAGCTCTATTTCTAGTGTATCTGAAACTTTTGGGAGCAGATTTCTACAAGCCCCACCCCCAAAATCACAGAGTGCTCTGATTGGCCAGCTGACCCAGTGCACTGTGATGTAATGCCCTTTACCATAATTGCCAATTTAATGGTATTTAAAATAATCTTTTTGTGTGTATTAGAATTGGTTATTTAATTTTTTAAATCTGAATTAAAAAAGCTTAAATCATATTTTGCTCTGATTGAGTAATGCCTTCTACAAGCCCCGCCTTGCCAAGAATCCGGCTCTGATTGGCTAGTTGAGCAACTGGCACATTTGACGCTCCTTACATAATCATTAATTTCATGCTATTTTAATGTTCAACATGAATAATCTTTCACATTCTGTACATTATTGTAGCAGATCTATTTCAGATTTCTACAAGCCCCGCCTCAAAAGCACAGAGTGCTCTGATTGGCCAGCTGACCCAGTGCACTCTGATGCAATGTCCTTTACCATAATTACCAATTTCATGCTAATTAAATGATCATGTTTTCTGTATTGGATGTATTACAATAGGTCATCATGAATTAATGTTTAAAAAAATAATCTGAATTCATGAAATTAATGAATTTGCTCTTATTGAGTTATGCCTTCTGCAAGCCCCGCCTTCCCCAAAAAGAGCTCTGATTGGCCAGCTGAGCAACTGCCGCCTTATGCATGTCAAAAATGCATTATCATTAATTTCATGCTATTTTAATGTTGAAAACAATTCAACATGAATAATCTTTTACATTCTGTACATTATTGCAGCAGCTCGATTTCAGATTTCTACAAGCCCCGCCCCCAAAACACAATGTTCTAATTGGCCAGCTGACCCAGTGCACTGTAATACAATGTCCTTTGCCATAATTACCAATTTCATGCTATTTAAATGATCATGTTTTCTGTATTGGGCGTATTACAATAGGTCATCATGATTTAATGTTTAAAAAATAATCTGAATAAAACGAAATGTAAAAAATCATTGGTTCCCAAGAACCCAGAGAGAGCTCTGATTGGCCAGTTGAGGAACTGCCACCTCATGCATGTCAAAAATGCATAATCATTCATATCATGCTATATTAATGTTGAAAACAACACATTTTTCACATTCTGTACATTATTGCAGCGGCTCGATTTCAGATTTCTACAAGCCCCGCCTCAAAAGCACAGAGTGCTCTGATTGGCCAGCTGACCCATTGCACTGTGATTGGCCAAACATCTCATATATGTGTTGAATATGTAAAGCAATATACCTTATCACAATTCTTTCAGCCTGCAAGCCTTCTAAATCTATTATAACCAGTTATAAATAAACCCTTTTGCTGTAGCCGTTCAGCTCTGAGATACAGTCTGATCAAGCAGATCAAGTTCACAAGCACAACTTGAGCTAAACATTTCATAGCATTTAGTTGTAATATTATAAACACAGCGTCTCCTTATAAAGACAGCACTGAGAAACGTGATCCTCATTCTATGCATTTGCCAGTAGGCGACGTTATGCTAATGTTTCAAATGATGACAGGCATTTGCGCAAGTAATATCTAGAGTTGGACGGATGTGTTTTGACATGTTATTTCCGTCGGACACAGAAAAAAAACCCTTTTGCAGATTTTAAATGTGCACAAATGCATAATTACTTTCTGAAGGAGAAGGAAGATATTACAAAGCCTGACCTCATTAGTGGACGACATTACACACACATTCAGGTCAGCGTGAACAAGCGTGTGTTTCTCTCAAACACTTTGACAGCCTGATATAGAGACAATGCAAAACGTACCTCAGTGAAAAAGCCACAGACACACACACACACACAAAACAGCAGCCCGTGTGTATTATTGGGTGTTGACGTGTACAAAGCACAAGTCATTATATCTATTCGTCACCAGATTAACGCCACTATCAGCCAAACAATCAAGTCTCTTAAAATAGATATATAAAATGAAAAGGTGTATAAAGACGGACACGTGACAATAATATTAATATTTTATTGTTAATAATGTTGTATATCTGTTTGCATGGACTTCTGTTGTACTGTGGTTTATGTCATTTGGGCTTTCAGAGATGATTTTGTTCATTGTATTCTTTAATTATGTGTAGTATCACCGGATAACCTATTGTTGGTCATTGTTTATCTGTATTTCATGCCGAACACTTTGAGAATGACCATTGAAACCTCTTATCTCTCCAGTTGGACTGAACCTGTAAGTGTGAACACCTAACAGACCTCTGTATATATATGCAGTATCTATACTGTATTGCATGACGTCAGGGGGTGGGCCTTTCTCATTCTACTGAGCATTTGATTGGACATTCTGTTCACATTCTGAGTCATCAATGTTTTGGGTGAGTTCTTTAGCAGAGAGAGTGTTGTTTGTACATTTTTAACATGCATATATATGTAAAGTTTAAGTCATTTTTAGGAGCATATTATTAACATGATAAATATCTCACAGATGAGCTCAAAGTCACAAATCTTACGTGTTGATTTAATGTGCATTTAATGCTTAAAATACCTTAAAATATAAAAATGCGAGATAATTGTTATGTTGTTTCTTCGTAAATTAATATATTTTATATTGTACAAGAAAATAGCAATTATGTACAACCTATTTTTTTATATATATTTTTGTATGTAGAAATGTAAATGTTAATTATAAATATGTTTTATTATACACTGGATCATTTTACTAGTCTACGTATCTCAATTATACACTAAGAAATGCTGATTTATTGTAACCCAACGTTGGATTCGTTTTTTAATTGAATTTAAATGACTTTTTTAATGGGTTACATCAACTTATTATTTATTAAAATAAATAAAAAAACGCTGTTGCATTAAAATATTGTGATTAAAGCAAGTAACAATACCACTGAGCAGGTTTTACTGTAGAATTTGTAGTGCTCCTGTGCGCGTCACCGGTGTCTCCATGCACGCTCCCGGCGCAGAACGCGCAAACAGCTTGAAAAACAACTCAAAAAACTCGCTCTCATTATTTTAAATGACCTGCAAATGATACCTTTTCAGCAGGTAAAACGCATTTTACTCTTCTACTTTTGAAGGATCTGATTACAAGCACTTGTTACGGAGACTCACTCAATCCAAGCAAAACCAGCCGCAATTCCGCTGATAATCAATATGCTGCTCGTGTCCGACCGATAATCAATCATTTAGGAACACAAGTGGAATCGATAGCTGAATTATGAGCAGTCAAGGGTGCATCTGTTTACTCTCGCTGTGAAATATTTGCTAAACACGAAGGTTAAAAATAGCAGGTTTTGCGCACCTGCCGCGTTACGCGCTTTGATTATCGATGAGATCCGCGCGCACGTCTTGAACCATGAACAGAGGAAATAAATCAGCTTCTTCCCAGACTTCTGTGGAAAACTTCCAGCTCGAGTTATTGATTAAACTCTGTTGATTAATAACTGTTAATTCTCATCCAATCAGTGGAGGCAGGTGCTTTAATGTGATTCGTTTCTTAATCAGTTTAGCTTAGGCTACTGTGAACATGAACAACCAAAAGAATAATCTGAACTTAATTTAAAGAAAGCAAATGTATTAGAGAAATCCTCCATTTAACACCCAAAGTCACTTCACCTTGCGGATTTCAGCATTTCTCCTGAGTTGAGCGCGTTTCTGTGAGTTTGATTGATTTTCTCAATGTTAAATGTCTGTGGTGTTCGCCTTGAACATGAGGCAAAGGTCCGTCTGTCGGGTGAATCAGCTCATATTGGAATAGTCTGCATGTATATGTGTCACACTTCGTGTAATATTTATCTTTTGACATTATTTAGGGCAGATATTGAGGACCAGATTGATTAGAATTGGTTACATAATTAGCGCGTCTAAATGAAGCGTATCGCGCTCAAGTTCAGTGCGCAAAACCTTTTACGCACAACACGGACGGAGATTCATTCATGCAGATCTGTTTCTTTTAAACCTCAGATGTGTGATGTAATGTTTTAAGAGATCAAACCAAAAATATTCCGAGTTTGTTTGCGCGTGAAGAATTTGCGCTTGACCTCAGATTGCGCGTAAAGCCGTGGTTTCAGTTCTGCTCGCGCGCCCAGGCTTGCTGCTTTTCTGCCCAATGGTCACTGATGAGTGAAGTCTTAAAGTTGAGTGATTTATGAAGGAGAAAACCGTGAGATCAGAGTTGCATTTGGAGTTTCCATGCACTGTCAAGTTCATCATCTCAATTCACAACGATCCACGTTTCATGCGGCATTTGGGTTCATTTTAAAGATCAGTCATTTTATGCGTGTGTGAATCTTGTGTTTGTTATAATGCATTAGCTTTTCTGCCATGGCACGAATCTGGTGTGATATTAGCTAGATAACCTGCAGCCGACGGATAGTTTGTCCTACCTGCTCTCAGTGTGTCCTGGCGCCCGCGGGGTCGCTGCTCTCCTGGTCCGTTTGCTCGCGCAGCTGGACGTCTGAGGACATGATGCTGGACGGTCAGTCGGAGCTCTTCTCGTGTTGCTGAGCGCGAAATGAGGAGTGGAAATGAGGAGTACGGGTGCAGGAGGGAGGGGAGGAGACGCAGGAGGTCCCTTTACAGCATCATTCCCACATCATCAACACACTTCAGTTTACAGGCGTCAAAGCCTTTTACTCTGTTTGTGCGTTATGATGCATCAAGCTCGGGCTTTTATAGTGGGTAGACTGGTTCATCTCGGGGGCTTAAAGTGGATTTGGTTGCGTGTGATGTTCAGGTAAATGAACGCGTCGCTTTATTGAGCGACTGTGCGCGCGCGTCTGCTGCTGCCGGAGGCGCCGATGGTTTGATTGTCTCTCCGGACGCGGCGGCGACGCGCGAGGATTAAACGGGATTTGAGCTTTTTGCTCGAACGTGCCGTGAGCGCGCATGTAGCGCGTCCTCTCAGATCCGTGTCACACTAAATCCCAAAAAAACCTTTTAGCGGAAAATCTAGCGTGTGTAACACTTGTAGACAGAGAACTGTGGCGCTAAAACTGTTCCCAAACCATCCAGAATGGCTTTGCTATGGTGCGTATCCAAAAACACAGTGTGTATTTTAAACTGTGTAGTGTAATGGTGCTTTGATAAACATCGTGGTATTAATATTACCATATTCATATACTCCAGTCATATTACATGTAGCTCTAATTTGTTGACGATTCACGTGTACTCAACAGATTTATTTTATATTACCGTGGTACTGTGCCCAAAATATACGATGTTGATTAACATATTCAGATATACCATGATATTTTTTATAGCTAGAGTAAAAGAAGGTAATTAATGATTAGAATGCAAAGACTAAAAACAGTGGGCGACGGTGACTCAGTGAATACCCTCTCAGCAAGAAGGTCGCTGGTTCGAGCCCTGGCTGGGCCAGTTGGCGTTTCTGTGTGGAGTTTGCATGTCCTCCCCGTGTTGGCGTGGGGTTTTCCCGGGTGCTTTGGTTTCCCCCACATGCACATGTGAATTGAATATAGTAAATTGGCCGTAGTGTGTGTGTGTGAATGAGTGTGTATGGATGTTTCCTAGTACTAGGTTGCAGCTGGAAGGGCGTCCATTGTGTAAAACATATGCTGGATAAGTTGGCGGTTCATTCCGCTGTGGCGACCTCTGATGAATAAAGGGACTAAGCCGAAGGAAAATTAAATGATTAAGGAAACACTCCAGTGCAGTTTTAAAGCAATGTGGAAACCTTTGGAAATAATTCAAAACATTCTGAAACAAGTGTTACCACATAAAGAAGATGAGACAAACATCCAAATAACACAGTTCAGACAACAAAATGTTACATGGTGCCATGTGTGCATATGGTTATGTGTTAAGCTTTTGAGAACATTAATGAAGACCACATAACTTTGAGCAAACTTTACTGGAAAAATGTGTGTTCAGAACTTTGAGAGCACTTTGCCAGAACATTCTGAGGATAATCATGTAGGCTACTATGCTGATGTTTTCAATATACACTCACATATTGTATAATCAACATTGGGTTACGACAGCGCAGCATTTTTAGAGTGTATATTGACAATATCACCACTGCAGCCTGCATGAATGCTCTGGCAAAGTATATAGTATGCAGAGTGTAAACTAAAAAAGGCTGGGTGGTTGTAACCCAATATTGGGTCAAATGTGGACAACCCCAACATTTGGTTCATTTTTATTCATTCAATTTCCTTTGGCGTAGTCCCTTTATTCTGGTTATTTTTTAAAGTAAATTTAAATGACACTATTTAACCCAATGGTGGATTTGTCCATATTTGGCTCAGCATTGGTTTACAACAACCCAGCATTTTTTAGAGTGTACTGGGTTCATACGGTCATGGAAAACCTGGAAAAGTCATGGAATTTTGACATGGCATTTTCCAGGCTTGGCAAAGTTTTGGAAAAGTCATGGAAAACAGATATCTGTATACTTGAGTATAGGTTAGTTGTCTTCGTTTCTGTGCCAATCACATACTCTCACATTATTAGTGCGGTGTAAGCATTATCTAAATCAATTTTACATAGATATAAATTGGGCGTCACTGTCAGAGGTGGATTTAGTGATTTGGGGGCCCTAAGCAAACTCTAGCCATGAGGCCCAAGTCCTGAAATGCACTCTTTCTACTTTTATTCATTCATTGATTTTCTTTTCGGCTTAGTCCCTTTATTAATCTGGGGTCGCCACAGCGGAATGAACCGCCAACTTATCCAGCATATGTTTCACACAGCGGATGCTCTTTCAGCCGCAACCCATCTCTGGGAAACATCCATACACACTCATACACTACGGACAATTTAGCTTACCCAATTCACCTGTACTGCATGTCTTTGGACTTGTGAGGGAAACCGGAGCACCCGGAGGAAACCCCACGCGAACACAGGGAGAACATGCAAACTCCACACAGAAATGACAACTGACCCAGCCGAGGCTCGAACCAGCGACCTTCTTGCTGTGAGGCGACAACACTACCTACTGCGCCAACGCGTCGCCCCTCTTTCTACTTTTATTTAATGTTTATTTATTTTGCTGGGTTTTTTGTCACTCAATCTTCTTTTCTACGTTTTACCTCAATGCAAGTTCTACATTTTAAATGATTAGTTTTATTAAAATGTACAGAATTTACTACTAAAAACAACACACATATATATATATATATATTTTTATAAATTTAACTGCTCTATGATTGGGGGTGGTAGATTCATTCATTCATTTTCTTGTCGGCTTTGTCCCTTGCGGGGTCGCCACAGCGGAATGAACCGCCAACTTATCCAGCACGATTTTACGCAGCGGATGCCCTTCCAGCCGCAACCCATCTCTGGGAACTTCCACACACACATTCACACTCATACCCTATGGACAATTTAGCTTACCCAATTCACCTGTACTGCATGTCTTTGGACTGTGGGGGAAACCAGAGCACCCGGAGGAAACCCACGCGAACGCAGGGAGAACATGCAAGGGGTGGTAGATATTTTATAAAATTATAATTGCATAACATTACCTTATTATAATAATACTATGTTTTATTGTATATTAAATAATATTCAATGATGTACAAATTGTCTTTGTTTGACTCTCACTATACAAAATATGCTGGAAAACAATATAGTTTATAGGTGTAGTTTACATTCATTCATTCATTTTCTTTTTCGGCTTAGTCCCTTTATTAATCCGGGATCGCCACAGCAGAATGAACCACCAACTTAACCAGCATATGTTTTACGCAGTGGATGCCCTTCCAGCTGCAACCCATCTCTGGGAAACATCCATACACACTCGTTCACACTCATACACTACGGACAATTTAGCCTACCCAATTGCCCTATAGCGCATGTGTTTGGACTGTGGGGGAAACCGGAGCACCCGGAGGAAACCCACACGAATGTAGGGAGAACATGCAAACTCCACACAGAAACGCCAACTGACCCAGCCGAGGCTCAAACCAGCAGCCTTCTTGCGGCCGCTTACCTTGCGTATTGGTTAAATCCGCCCTGGTCACGGTGGCGCAGTCGGTAGCATAATCGCCTCACAGCAAGAAGATTGCTTGTTCGAGCCTCGGCTGGGTCAGTTGGCATTTCTGTGTGGAGTTTGCATTTGTGTTATAGGTGAATTGGGTAGGCTAAAATTGTCTACATACTGTGTGTGAATACGTGTGTATGGATGTTTCCCAGTGATGGGTTGCAGCTGGAAGGGCATCCGCTGTGTAAAACATATGCTGGATAAGTTGGCGGTTCATTCCGCTGTGGCGACCCCAGATTAATAAAGGGAATAAGCGGAAAAGAAAATGAATGAATGAATTGTTTTATTACCACACATATGTAGACATTGCATGAAACATTAGGTCATGAAAATATACTTGAAAGTCTTGGAAAAATCATAGAAAAGCCATGGAATTTTAGTAGTAAAAATGTGTATGAACCCTGAGTGCAGTTAAGAAAGAAATGAGATGATTATTAGGACTAGTGTCATTCACTGAAGCCTCACATTGAGCTGAAATCCCCCACTAACATCTAACCTGACATGAAATGGGTTTTCCCAATCAATTAAAAGTGAAAGATCAAAGCTGCTCTCAGATAACACTGATATTTGATTGTTTATGCAGATTCCCCCCTAAATAAGTACCACGGTATTACCATAAGAATGTACCATTTAAATATAATAAGGGATAATTTAGGAAACCATGCGGTTCTTTGAAGCGCCATTTAAATACCACGGTTTATTTCAAAGCATCACAGTACAACCACACCACCTTTTTTCATTTGCAAGAGCTGTTTTTGTGTGTGTTTGAGGGTTTTCATGCTTGAATGTGGCTGGGTATTAGAGCAAGTGAAGATTATACTGACATCTACTGGGGAAACTCTTCCTGCATCTGTTTATGAGTTACCAGAGCCTCTGTTATAATAATAATAATAATATCTGTGTGTGTGGTTTAAGCTTGGTTGTTAATTGCCCAGTGCTTCTATTCAATTGCGTCTCTCACTGTGTGTGTTAAACACATGTTCACACATGCCATGCGCAACATGCCACCAGCCAAGCAATGCATTCACACGATGTTCCTCTCTTGAACAGCGTTGTGTTGTTTTTGTCTAATGAGAGAGGAAAATAAGCGCTGGAGAGTTTGATTAGTTGAAGACACTGCCGTTAGTTTGATCTCTCTGTTTAATTAGTTTCTTCTGCTTTAGTTCACATGCCAATTTAGCCCACGCTGTCAAGCTTACGCCGTCCTCTCGGAATATACATACTGTACGTCTATACTGCCTATTGGGAGGGGGTTTAATTGACAGCTGCTATTAGAAGAGCCCCTGTTCCTGCAGTCGTGGCTCTCGTTTAGCAAAGGAGCAGCACACAATGCACGCATGCAATCAGCACAGCTCCTCTCGCAGCGATAGCTTTGTCTGCCGCCAGAGAAAAGAGCCATAAGAAGTGAAGGAATGGGAGACGGGGAGAGAGCGAGACAGCCTGGAGTGATTGTGTGATTGTCTCAGTTTAAATGAACTGTCCATCAGCTGCCTGTCACTCTCACTGGGGGCTAAGGGACCAGCCGGGGATCAGGACAAATAAAAATCAATGAGAGGAATTTGGGACCTGGTACATATCGCAGTTTTGTGCCCTTGTGTGACATGTACTGTAAGATAACCTGGCATAACTGTACTGATACGGCTACTTTTTTTTTTTTTTTTTTTACACCACATCAAGCATCGCTATTACTAGTACGGCTGTGTGAAAAATGCGATAGTGTGCTAAATAATTTAATATTTGAGATGATACGATTTTTAAAACATTTATAAATGACATTTTTCAAATAATGAAATCCAGAATCAAATAAAAAATGCTTCAGGGGTAATTAATGTGACGGTGCTCTTTGGATAAGGGATTCATAACGATATACAAAAAATCATCAGTACAAGGCACCTGAAAAGTAGGTGAAAAGGTTAAAAAGCCTTCATTAGCATAACTGTAATAATAGCAATAAAAACGTAACTTTTTCCTGTGTTAATGTAACCATAATAATATAATACTAGCCATGTTAATTAAGGCTTTTTAACTTTTTCACCTACGTTATTGTATATACAGGGTGTCCGCGGGGTCTTAAAAAGTATTAAAAGTTGATAAATCAATGTAGAGAAATTTAAGGCCCTTAATAAGTATTAAAAAGTCTTAAATGCTATTTTGCAAGGTATTAAATTTGATATAACTTTGGATTATGCAATGTATGGTTGTATGCTAAAGTTTGCTTGAATTAAATCTGAATATCAGGATGCTGTGCAGTTTATGAAATCCTGCTAGATTTGACATCATGCTGCTTTGTTTACTGTAGTAACCAATGCAACACCATTATTTCTGCAGTTCTATAGGTGTCAACTTGCTGAGTTAGCTAGATTTAATAGATTTTATCTCAGTATATGAATAATGTTTTAGTTTTGAATTAATTTCTTACATTAATATTCAGTAAATATTCTGTAAGATAAAACCTCGCCAGTGTTTCCGGTTGAAAAGTGGTTGTAAGGTCTTAAAATGTATGGAAAGAGTCTTAAATTTCACTCTCTGATTCCTGTATGTACTCTGATATATTTAATAACATTGAAGAAATGTATAAGAAAAAGCATTACAACATCATCTGAAAGTGAACAGCCATGTTTAACTGTTGCATAAAACTAGATAATTAAAAAAACACATACTGCGCATATATAAGTACACCCCTTACAAATCTATCTTTAAAATTCATATTTGTAATAGGAAGCTATACACTATTTGTGCATATACATTAGATTAGTCAGTACTGAAGCCAAATCTGGAGCTCATCTAACAAAATAACTTATGATAACAGTCCAAAAACTAGTACAGCCAAATGTATATGTTATAGAAAAATATTAAATACAAATTTAAAAAAAGAGGAAACATCAAGAGAAGCAAAAAATATTGAAAAATTTTGTTGAAATTTTGTAGTTTGTCATTTTTTTGCAATATTTTTATTTCTTTAATTGTGTTATCTTTCGATTTCTAAATATGTTTGGTGACTAAAATATTATTTTAATAAATATATCTGTTTAATAAATCTGTTTTGTTCAAATGCACCAAAAATACATTGCCTATATTCACTGAGAAATGGAGAAAAATACTAATTTTCAATATGGGCTGTGCTCAGTTATGCTGAGCACTGTATATATGGAAACTGAAACCACTTTTTTATCTGACTTCTTATGTTATCAGTTTCTTATCCTGGAAATCTCATAGCAACCTCCTAGCATCTACTGTACACCAATGTATTTCAGTTTGTATTGTTTATATAATATCCCAGAGCAAACACTTGCTGTAAAAGTATTGTTCATTATTGCTAAATGTTAATAGATACATTATCTAATGAAACCATATTATAAAATGTGACGTAAGTTTTTATATTTAGTAGAAGCTTTTATTCTAATGTTCCTGTTAACCTAAACACCGCTCAAGAATCTTGTGAATGCAAACATCAATGGAGTGTTCCATAGAATTCTGTGGAACTTTAATGTTCTCTGAGCATTCTAAAAATAGTAACATTTAAAAGACAACAAAGGCTTTTGGATAAAAACATTCCATGAACATTATCTTAACATTGTGTCCTGGCAGATCTCTGGTGAACTGCACATAGCACACTAATAAAATACAATTTCCGCTATGCCTTTTCACACACACCAGTTACCGTTCACCACTGATGACACACACAGCTGAATCCCGTCATCACTGATCATCTCTGGACCACTATACACCACACATACACCAGTTCATGGCCCAGTCTTTGTTTTCAGTCATCATGTTTGCTATTTGTTTTTTCCCGATGTGTTTCTGATCTTAGCTTTGTTATTTTGCTATATTCTGACCGCCGTCTAGTTGACCTTATGCTTGTTTTCGACTATGTTTTGGATGACCTGTATGTACCTGTTTGCCCCTGTTTTGACCATTGCCTCTTAACATGAATACTTGTAAGCATGTGACACATTGTTCCAGATTACTTTCTATTAGGGCTGCACAGTATATCCACATTGTCGAAATATTATAAATGTGCATATCCCAATATACACATCACAATGGCTTGCAATAATTGAGCGGTTTAGTAGTATCTTAGTGTGTCTGTCATTAGCACAACCTCTCAAATTTAGATACATGTCAATGCACATCTCTGAAACCCAAAAGAGTGGTCATGCTGGGTTTTTTAAACATATGTAACACTTTCAGTATGGCAAGGTGGCTCAGTGGTTAGCACTGTTGCCTCACAGCAAGAAAGTCACTGGTTCGAGTTCCGGCTGTGTGAGTTGGCATTTCTGTGTGAAGTTTGCATGTTCTCCCCATGTTGGCATGGGTTTCCTCCGGGTGCTCCGGTTTCCCCCACAGTCCAAACACATGCGCTATAGGGGAATTGATTAACTAAATTGGTCGTAGTGTATGTGTGTTTCCCAGTACTGGAAGGGCATCCGCTGTGTAAAACATATGCCAGAATAGTTGGCTGTTCATTCCGCTGTGGTGACCTCTGAAATAGAGACTGAAGGCTGGTTTATATTTCTGCGTCGAGTGATCGGCGTGACCCACGGCGTCCCCCTTGCGTGTAGCTGTGCATTTATACTTCTGCATGCTGTTTGTGTTGCTCTGCAATAACACTTATGAAATGCTAGCTGGCAGTGAGGTGTTTATGTTCCTCTGTGTTGAGTTTCTTCGCAGGTGTTTTGTTTTTTCTGAACGCTACAAGTGGCTCAAACTCGCTCATTCCGACAGACGTGCAGCAACTTTAATCATAAGGTAAACACAAAACAAAAGTTTCCATCTGATGCTCCTTCATGGGACTCGACACTTGTAAACACTCGCTCCATCTGGCTTGCGGCTTTCAGCACCGCTCACACTCGTCACTGCTACCCAAGCCAACCAATCACAGAGCTTGCACTACGCGTTGTTGCAACATGTAGTTACATTTTTTGAGAGGTGTGCGTCAGCGTCAGCCATGGCAAGGGCTATGCGACCGCACGCAGGTTGCGCCAGAGCATACTCGTGCGCTTGATGCAGAAGTATAAATCAGCCTTTAGCCGAAGGAAAATGAATGAATGAATTTCAGTATGGACATTAAATTTGAGCTAGCAATCTAACCAAGCTTAAGTAAAGAATAAGACTGCAAAGAAGTTGCTCAACTTTCTTTAAACGTTTTTGTTTTGCATTCCTGATTATCCTTGATGTTTTGAGTGGTGGTGATACAGTACATATTTGATTTAGTTTTGCTTGCTTGCATTGTTAAAACGTCTGATGTAGTTTTATACAACAGTAAAACACGGCTGTTCGCGTTCAGAAGTTGTAATGATGCTTTTTCCTGTCAAATAATTGTAAAAAATATCTTGATTATATCATAAAAAATAGCATCACATGTTGAATATTGTATTATTTAGCATGCTATCATATCTCACATCACATTTGTCATCAATATCACACAGTACCTCGTACTTACTATTAGTTTTACTGACCAAAAAAAGACTTGGGGTGCCATGGTGGTGCAGTGGGTAGCACGATCGCCTCACATAAAGGTCACTGGTTCGAGCCCCAGCTGGGTCAGTTGGCGTTTCTGTGTGGAGTTTGCATGTTCTCCCCGTGTTAGCGTGGGTTTCCTCCAGATGCTCCCCACAGTCCAAACACATGCACTATAGGCGAATTGATGAACTAAATTGGCCGTAGTGTATGAGTGTGTGTGTGTGTTTCCTAATGTTGGGTTGCAGCTGGAAGGGCATCCGCTGTGTAGAACATATGCCGGTTAAGTTGGTGGTTCATTCCGCTGTGGCGACCCCTGATTAATAAAGGGACTATGCTCTGAAGGAAAATGAATGAATGAAAAGAAGATTTGTTTGAGTGAAGCTCGCTCAGACATAAAGCAAACACTGATGGATGTTTATGGAGACTGTTTACAGCTCTCTCATCTGTGTGTGTGTGTGTGTGTGTGTGTGTTTTATGGCCATTAAGTGTCTTTTCCCCTCACTAATGTGTCTTTCTCTCAGTGTGAAGCGACCTCAGAGAAACCTGTGGACAATCCTCAGGTCTTTGGGGTCTGTGACGTCTGCAAGCGCAGGTTAATTCTTGCCTTTTAGTGTCAGTAAACAGTGCTGGATTAGCGGACAGCCATCGATCTGGCCGGAGAGAGCATCAATACACACACATTCGCTGAGAGACACACACACACTCCGGCTAAATTGCTTTGAAATCCCCATTCAGACATTATAACATTAGCACACCTCTAAATGTCTCCAAATGAATGAGTGTTTGCCAGGACCGATAGAGCTGTGTTGTGTCTTAATGTTTTAAAGAGGAAGAGTGTATTTTCTGGGTTGCAGTCGGTCTGTTTTTATCAGATGAGTGTAATGATTTTGATTTAATATGGGTTTAATATTTGGTGTTTGACTGAAATGTGTCTGCTTTAATGTTTCACATAATGTTTGTGAAAATATGGGTGAGCTTTCTAAAATGAATTCAGTGGTTAGCACTGTCGCCTCACAGCAAGAAGGTCGCTAGGTTGAGTCCCGGCTGGGTCAGTTGGCATTTCTGTGTGGAGTTTGCATGTTCTCCCCGTGTTGGTGTGGGTTTCTTCCGGGTGCTCCGGTTTCCCCCACAGTCCAAACACATGCGCTATAGGGGAATTGATGAACTAAATTGGCCGTAGTGTATGAGTGTGTGTGTGTGTGAATGAGAGTTTATGGGTGTTTCCCAGTACTGGGTTGCAACTAGAAGGGTATCCGCTGTGTAAAACATATGCTGGATAAGTTGGCGGTTCATTCCGCTGTGGCGACCTCTGATAAATAAAGGGACCAAGCCAAAAGAACATGAATGAATGAATATTTACGTTTTATAGTTATGAGTTTAAGTAAAACGTCATTCTTGTTTTATTCTTTAAACTACTAATGACGTTTCTTCCAAATTTAAGATATAAAAGAGCATTTGAGCATAAATTGACAATGTCAAAATAACCAAAACAGTTTATATTAATTTTTAGACAGTACATGACCAATATTTAAACTCAAGAACATTTAAGACATCACTATTAGGCTCAATAACCTTGATTTTCCATCACAACAATTTTTCAGTTTTATTTTGGCCAATTGGCGACGCAGTAGGTAGTGCTGCTGTCGCCTCACAGCAAGAAGGTCGCTGGTTTGAGCCTCGGCTGGGTCAGTTAGCGTTTCTGTCCATAGTTTGGGTGTTCTCCCTGCATTCGCGTGGGTTTCCTCCGGGTGCTCCGGTTTCCCTCACAGTCCAAAGACATGCGGTACAGGTGAATTGAGTAGGCTAAATTGTCCACAGTGTATGAGTGTGAATGAGTGTGTATGGATGTTTCCCAGAGATGGGTTGCAGCTGGAAGGGCATCCGCTGCGTAAAACATATGCTGGATAAGTTGGCGGTTCATTCCGCTGTGGCGGCCCCAGATTAATAAAGGGACTAAGCCGAAAATAAAATGAATGAATGAATTTTGTCCAATTGTCAATCGATGCAAATAAAAATGCTCTAAATGACAATATTCATTTACTTACCTTCGGTTTAGTCCCTTATTTATCAGAGGTTCCAACAGCAGAATGAACCGCCAAGTATTCCAGCATGTGTTTTAAGCAGCGGATGCCCTTCCAGCTGTAACCCAGCACTGGGAAACACACACACACACTCATTCACACACACACACACTCATACACTATGGCCAATTTAGTTAATCAAGTTTGGACTGTGGAGGAAACCGGAGCAAACCAACGCACGTGGAGAGCATGCAAACTCCACAGAGAAATGCCAACTGACCCTGCGGGGACTCGAACCAGCGACCTTCTTGCTGTGAGGCGACAGTGCTAACCACTGAGCCACCGTGCCGCCCTTAAATGACATAATTTTATATTTAAACCCCGCACCTTACTATCAGACCTTTATAGAACAGCACACATGCATAATAAATCCAGAGAAATCATAGATGTTCGTGTTGTTCCTATGGCTATACTGTATATGGTGTGTATATATAAATGAAATCCAGAATGACATTATATCACATAAAAAATGTATGCAGAAATGTTCGTGCATTTTTATCCAGGAGCTACTGAGACATTATTCAGATTTGCTGCTGTAGTCTTGAGTGCGTGTTGCATCATTCTGTGCTGCTGAACTCAACTCCCACAATCCTTTAAGGCAAAAAATTGGGTCCCAAACAGAAGTGAAGAGGAACGTTTGAGTGGAAACAGCCGTCAGTGTTCAATATTCATAAAACTGGCACAGAAAGTTCTGCTACGTCTGAGAAATCTTGTTCAACTTCTTCTCAGAGGAAGCAGAGTTTATTATTGTCTGTCTGTCTATTTCCGCTGGTTCATGGCTCCATACGTGAGCATTTTGTGTGACGATATACACTCGAAAAATGTATTTTTGCTGCCTTTTTCAAGCTACTTATTTAAAATGAGCTGAAACAACACAATTCAGGCGATTTTATGGGGGGAAATTAATTGTATTTTATGTTCAATCCACTTAAATTTGTTTTATGTTAACTTAATCGATTTGAGTTGGGACAACATGAAAGAATTGTGTGAAGCCCTGTATTTTTCACAGTGTACTCTGAAATTACACTGTAAAAAGAGATTACTTAAAAAAGTGAGTAAACTCATTGCCTTAAAAATGACTAGTTGATTTTACTTTAATAAAAGTAAGTGTTTCTGTTGTAACTGTTAAGATGACTTAATTTTTATTATTATGCACATAGTTCATTCACTTAATAATTTGAAGGCAATGAGTAGGGGCGACGCGGTGGCGCTGTTGGTAGTGCTGTCGCCACACAGCAAGAAGGTCGCTGGTTTGAGCCTTGTCTGGGTCAGTTGGCGTTTCTGTGTGGAGTTTGCATGTTCTCCCCGCATTCGTGTGGGTTTCCTTAGGGTGCTCCGGTTTCCCCCACAAGTCCAAAGAGATGCGCTATAGGTGAATTGGGTAAGCTTAATTGTCCGTAGTGTATGAATGTGAATGAGTGTGTGTGGATGTTTCCCAGAGATGGGTTGCAGCTGGAAGGGCATCCACTCCGTAAAACATATGCTGGATAAGTTGGCGGTTCATTCCGCTGTGGCGACCCCAGATTAATAAAGGGACTAAGCCGAAAAGAAAATGAATGAATGAATGCAATGAGTTTACTCCCTTTTTCAGCTAATCGCTTTTTGCAGTGTACTGTCTCTTTCATTCTAAGTGCATTTTTTTTATTGGGTTAAGTGAAAAATTGGTTAGCACTGTGGCCTCACAGCAAGAAGGTCGCTGGTTCGAGTCTTGGCTGGGTCAGTTGGCATTTCTGTGTGGAGTTTGTTGGCGTTGGTTTCCTCCGGGTGCTCTGGTTTCCCCCAAACACATGCGCTATAGGGGAATTGATGAACTAGATGAGTCGTAGTGTATGAGTATGTGTGGATAAGTGTGTATGGGTGTTTCCCAGTACTGGGTTGCGGCTGGAAAGGCATCGGCTGTGTAAAACATATGCTGGATAAGTTGGCGGTCCCTGATAAATAAGGGACTAAGTCAAATGAAAATGAAGGAATGAGTTTACTCACTTTTTTAGCTAATTGCTTTTTACAGTGTGCTCTCTCTTTCATTCTAAGTACATTTTCATATTGGGTTAGGTGAGAAATTACGGTTACTGATTGTAAACTGTTTTATTCAATTTGCCTTTAAGCAAAAAACAATCCGGCGGTTCATTCCGCTGTGGCGACCTCTGAAATAGAGATTAAGCTGAAGGAAAATGAATGAACGGAAAAGCAATCCCCTTAGGTAAACATAAGAACATTGGGTTTTCCTCAAAGTAATATTTTACTTTAAACCAGCAGTTTTCATGTCATGTGACCATATGTAGATGTGCTTTCAGATTTTCTGTATTTCTAATGTGAGTTAAATTACCATCTTGTGTAACATTTATATCCGTACTGAAAGCACCAGCATGTAGTTTACCTTATAATTGAAAATAAAATAACTAGCATTAGCATAGACTGACATTGCATTTATTATAGTTTAGTCCAAAGTACAATTTTGATTTTAAGTTAAACCAAAGTAATTCAATTAATTCATCATCTATAAAAACTATATTTTACCTTTGAGTCAATGTATTTTTTTTCCCATAGGCAGAATACATATTGTGATTAATATTAAAATACATTGTTTTCATATTCAACCAAGTCAAAATTATACTTTGAGTGTAATCTATAATATAGTCAGTTTTTAGGTTGGTCCAAAGCAAGATTATACTTTAAGGTTAAAGGGCCACGAAACCCCCCGATCTCAGCAGGGTGTTTTCACACCTCTAGTTTGGAAAAAGTCAGGAAAGTGGGTGTGTCCAGCTCTGTTTAGGTGGGAGTGTCAGGGGAGGGAAAGAGGGAAGGTGCACAAAAGTTTGCATAAAAATGGGAGTTTCCGTTTGTGCACCTGCTGATTTTCACAGGCAAAACAAACGCAGGGGAGAAAGACCGTGACTGTGTTTACATGGACATCAGTAATCGAATTATTTGCCAAATTATTAAATGGTGGACTTTAACTGCAGTTTGGCACTTTCACTTTCACTTTCATTCAGGAACATTTCCTGCATGCCCCCCGTGACAAACAAGATTGATGGGAGGAACTGCTGGAGAGTGGAGTTTTAATAGAATGTTTGATACCTGCACTCGCAGTTACAGACATCCAGTCTCCACGCTGGAATACACGCAAGGATCTAATCGCCGTGACGCAGCTTCAAAAGCTGAAAGAAATTCGTTTCAAACCGGAAGAACAAATTTGCTTGAAATACCGCAAAAACAACCAATTTTGACTTTTTTAGTGCAATATGTGTCCTCATAGTGTTTATAGCAGCGTGGGACACAGATATGACTGTCAACAGCTCAACACATGTGTTTTGGTGTTTCGTGACCCTTTAAAGAAATATAGTTTTATACTTTGTACAAAGTAAAAAATATATTTAGTGTCTCTATATTAAACAATATTTTTACTTAGTTTAAAACAAGTTAAGCTTGTTTCACACACAGTAAAAGTTAAGCTTGTTAAGCAAGTTAAGCTTGTTATTACTATACAACTTAAGTTTATGTTAAATGTTCAACTTAATTTGTTTAAATTCAGCCTAAATTAATTGTTTACAACCACTTAACTTAAAAAAATGTAGAAAATACAAGAAATAATACTAAGTACTAAAGTAAAACAAATATATCCAACCCAGGCTCATTGTGAAAATGTACCACTATATACATTTCTGGAGAGCGCCAAATACATCCCAGGAGGTATGTTTTTTTTTTGCAGTTTTTGTTTTCGTGAATCCACCAAAGGCAGATGTGTACGCTTTTGCAGATCTCAAATTTCTCTCGAGAGTGCCATTCTCGCCTGCTGTTCTCATGTCTCAGTCTCATGACTGACTGACTAACTGTCCTCCTTTCCTAAACCCAGCAGACAGTGTTTTCAAAAGAAGTCTTGAAAAAGAAAAGGCCTCGCCTGATTTTTACCATGTTTTCAGATTTTACCACATTCTCACCCTGTTATTTACTTGTTTATTGTTTTTTGGCTTTTGTTTTTGTCTTACCTGCTTTCTGGAACCGTTCTTCACCGGACTTGAACCTCATCATCACGGTCAACTCTTCTCTGTGACTCAAGTCCGCTGAAGTACATGGCGAGCTACTGGACAAACTGGTAACAGCGGGAAAGCCGTCTGTACGGAGATAATTGGTCAGCTGGTAGCACAAATTCTTCTTGTTGGCAGCAAATATACACTCTCTAAATCTGACTCCATCTCCCTTACTATAGATGGCACTTCAGTCTCCCCCTCACCTCAGGTTAAGAGTTTGGGTGTCATCCTCGACAGCTCTCTCTTTCCAGTCTCATATCAATAATGTAACCAAGTCTGCATATTTTCATCTCCGTAAAATAAATAGTCTCCGCTCCTCTCTCACCACTCATTACACCTCTATCCTCATTCATAGCCTTGTCACCTCACGCATTGATTATTGCAATTCTGTCCTTTATGGTCTTCCACAGAAATCCCTCCATAAGCTTCAACTGGTTCAGAACTCAGCTGCCCGCAACATCACCAAAACATCTTCTTGTCACCATGATCTTACAAGATCTGCACTGGCTTCCAATCCAACCCACAGTCGAACATAAAATCCTCCTGCATACATTCAAGGCCATCCATAACCTCACACCACCTTCTTTGTCTGATTCAATTCAATTCAATTCATCTTTATTTGTATAGCGCTTATACAATGTAGATTGTGTCAAAGCAGCTTCACATGGAAGATTATAGTGAATTGAAACAGTGTCAGTTCAGTTTTCAGAGATTATGTTCAGTTCAGTTTAGCTCAGTTCAGTGTGGGTTAATAATCACTACTGAGAGTCCAAACACTGAGGAGCAAATCCATCGATGCGCAGCTCTACAGATCCCGAACCATGCAAGCCAGTGGCGACAGCGGCGAGGAAAAAAAAAAAAAACTTCACCAATTGGCGAAAGCGAAGATTTAAAAAACCTCGAGAGAAACTAGGCTCAATTGGGCACGACCATTTCCCCTATGGCCAAACGTCTTGTGCAGAGCTGCAGTCTAGGCGCAGCACGGTGGACCTCGGCGAAGACTCGTCTGTCCTTGGAGCATCACAGGAATCAGTCTCAAGCTCTCACTCCACGATGACCACCACAGCAGGATACGGCCTGGTCCAGAATACCTTGGGATCATCTCGTCGCTGGTCTTGGATCGCATCAGTGGCGCTGCATAGTCTGAGGGCCTCAAGATGAGTACCCCCAGGTGGAAATACAGAATAAGGAGAATAATTAGCGTAGCTGCTGTTCATAGTGTATAAAAACAAGAAGCAAAATGCTGCGTGGGGCACATCATGCGTCAAACCGCTATGTAATGCATTGAGTGTATGCTTTGCTAAAAAGATAGGTCTTTAATCTAGTTTTGAAGAGCGAGAGTGTGTCTGAGCCTCGGACATTATCAGGAAGGCTATTCCAGAGTTTAGGGGCCATAAATGAGAAGGCTCGACCTCCTTTACTCGACTTTGATATTCTAGGTACTACCAGAAGCCCTGAGTTTTGAGATCGTAAAGAGCGGGTTGGGTTGTAGCGAGACAGGAGGTTGGTTAGATAAGCAGGAGCTCGATTATTTAAAGCTTTATAGGTAAGGAGTAATATTTTAAATTCAATACGAAACTTAACAGGCAGCCAGTGTAAGGAGGATAAAATTGGGGTGATATGATCATATTTTCTAGATCTGGTAAGAACTCTGGCAGCTGCATTTTGTACTAGCTGAAGTTTGTTAATAGAGGATGCTGGGCAGCCAGCAAACAAAGCATTACAGTAGTCCAACCTAGAAGTCATGAAAGCATGAACTAGCTTTTCTGCATCTGATATGGATAGCATACTTCGCAATTTAGCGATATTTCTCAGATCTCCTCCATATCACCACTCATTCCCGCTCCCTTAGATCCTCCTCCTCCTATCACCTCTCTGTTCCTTCTGCCCATTTCAGCACAATGGGGAGCAGAGATTTCAGTCGCTCTGCTCTAGAGGTGTGAACCTACACTGGTCTCACGGTTCGGTTCGGTTATGATTATCATGCCATCGATTCAGTTCAATTCGATATCTCGGTGCATCACGGTGCATTGACGATTATTTCTATACACAGTTTTATATTTTCTTCACAGCACAACAATTCTTGTATTAAATGTATAAATATATTTATATACTATTTGTAAAACAATTTTGTCCTTTAATACCAACAGTCAGAATAAAGGTAAAGTTGGTTTTATATTCACACATTCGTTCATTTAGAAGTCTCTATATTGTTTATCACGTTACTTTGAATATTCGATTGGAATTAGCATACAAGTAACAAACAACATAAACACTATCTAATTGACTGTGAACAATGTTGTACTTTGATAGTCATTGGCTGCTAATATGATTTCCCTATTTAGAATTTGCAAATAATACTTTTCTGAAATTATATTATTAAGGAGAATGTCTGAATATCCCAATATAAAACCAACTTTACCTCTATCTTCAGATATATAAACTGTACCTTTAAGCAACACGAGCATTTACAGCAAATAAACAAATATAAATATCCCGCTCGCTTTCTGAGCCTTGTCTACCAACTACCAAGTTCTTTCTCACACCCCTTTGATTGGTCACGCGCTCAACAGAAAGGGCTGCGATTGGCTCTTACACGCTGGCGCTCTTCACAGCTGCACTCATGGGAAATAGGGGCTTTTGCTGTAAGTGTCAGTGAAACAGTGTTCAGCAAACACACTCGCAGTGAAATTGTGCACAGTTTCAGAGTTTTTACGTAGTTAGAGCGTTGTACTCGCGCTCGCCGCTCGCCTCCTTCGCCATAGTAGGCTACGGCGACATAGCGCATGTGAGATAAATGACGTCAGTATATAATAACCGGTTATGATTATTACTGAACCGATACCGAATTGTCCGCGTCTGCATCGCGGTGCACCGAAGAAACGATTAATTTTGACACCCCTAATCTGCTCCCAAACTCTGGAATTCTCTTCCTCCTGACATCCGCAACATTGACCCTCTCCCTCTGTTTAAATCTAGACTTAAAAGTCATCTGTTCAAAATAACTTACTCTTTATATCTGCATACTACATTCTGTATCATGTCTTTGTATTTTATCATCTTCGTTGACTTTGACCTTGGGTTTCTTTAAGGGTGCTTTAAATAAAATTTATTATTATTATTAATATTATTATTATTATTAAAAGGAACGGCGTCATACCACCCGGTAGCGTTCGGTTTAAAGACGAAATGCAGCCATGTGTACCTCTGGTTACATTTTCAGAATGAACCTATGTTGAATATATCTAGTGTCTCTATATTAAACAACATTTTTACTTCGTGTCAGTGTAATTTATTTTCTTGAACACAATAAATGTTTTTGATTTAGACTGAATTAAATTTGATAGTTTGAACAAAAGTGAGAAAAACAAAGAAATGTAGCCGAAACAAATTAGTAAAGTTGGTTGAAAGTGTCATTTTTTTCAGTGTAATATTGAATAAACACTCAGACAGAATGAAGGGCGCCGTGACTTTGCTCTACTTTCCTCCGTCCAGTGATTCTGTTCTTCATAACCTCCAGCCATGTGTCCATTTGTTAATAATGTCAATGTGATAATGTGTGTTTTTTTTTCCTGACACAGGCCTGCAGTCTGTCTCTGACCCACAATCCTGAGCTGGATGACATGCAAAAAAAAAAAGAAGACGCTGAATGTTGGAGCTCACGGAGAGAAAGAGTCTCGAAATCCTGACTTCAAGAATCTGTAAGTGTCAGTCGCACTCAAAAATGTCTGAAAGTCATCTAATTATATAGCAGAATATCAAATCAGGTGGCATTTACTGTCAATACAGATGCACAAACATGCATATAATTAAAAAGCAGATATCTGGACGTTTAGAAATGTCTGAACGTCATCTAAATGTACAGCAACATATGTAATCAAGTAACATTTATTGTAAATAAAGAGGCACAAACATACATTAAAATGAAAAAGAACCCATTTGGCTTGTCTGAATGTCAAATTATGAAGCAAAATGTTAAATCAAGTGTCAATGATTGTAAATAAAGATGCACAAACATAGTTTCAAATCTAAAAGAGCACATTTGGGCACTTGGAAATGTCTGAATATCATTAATTAGATGCATAATATCGAATCAGGATTCATTTGATCCAAATACAATGTAAGAAAGTTACTTGTTACTTTTTTTTTATTCATATTTTTGTTAAAATCATTATATTATTTTTTTAAAGGTCAAAACAATAGCCCTTATTTAAAATAAATATTATTATTATTATTATTATTATTATTAATAAATCTATTAATATAAACTGAATAATATAAACAATAAAATTAATTATTTAATCTAATAATATAAACAATAATAATAAATAAAAATACATAATATAACTAGATAAATGAAGCTAATTGTCTAAACAATAATAATGAATAATACTAAATAAAAAGGTACATAAATCTAATAATATAAACAGTAATAATAATAATAAATAAAAATAAATAAATCGAATAATATAAACAGTAATAATAATAATAAACAATAAAAATAAATAAATCTAATAATATAAACAGTAATAATAATAATAAATAAAAATAAATCGAATAATATAAACAGTAATAATAATAATAAATAATAAAAATAAATAAATCGAATAATATAAACAGTAATAATAATAATAAACAATAAAAATAAATAAATCTAATAATATAAACAGTAATAATAATAATAAATAAAAATAAATCGAATAATATAAACAGTAATAATAATAATAAACAATAAAAATAAATAAATCTAATAATATAAACAGTAATAATAATAATAAATAATAAAAATAAATAAATCTAATAATATAAACAGTAATAATAATAATAATAAATAATAAAAATAAATAAATATAATAATATAAACAGTAATAATAATAATAAATAATAAAAATAAATAAATCTAATAATATAAACAGTAATAATAAATAATAAAATAAATAAGTTAATCTAAAAATATAAACAATATTAATAAATAAAAATACATGATAAAAATAAATAATATTATAAACAATAATAATAAATAAATAATAAAAATAAAGACATACATTTTACTGCATTTGGTTGCCTTGTGTAATGACAATAAAGTTTAATCTAATCTAATAATATAAACAACAATAATAATTGATTATAAATAATAAAATAAATACATGTATCTAATATTATAAACATTATTAATAAATCAAAATTCATAATAAAAATAAATATATTATAAACAATAATACTAAATAATACAAATACATAAACCTAATAATAATCAAAATGAATGAATCAATCTAATAAATCTAATGCATTCTGATGTATTCATGTCTTTAAAATATAATATAAATTATTAAAAGCATGCCAAAAAACATGATATTACAGTAAAAATATGTGGGAAAATGATAAGAATACTGCATAAAACAAACAGATATACATGTAGAGAAAATATGAAAAAACAAAGTTCATAAAATATGAGAATATCACAAATAAAATGAATAAAAATGCACAATATAGTAAAGAAATATGCATGAAATATGAAAATAATAATAGTTCATTAATAATAGAACATATGAAAATTCTATTGATGTGCATAAAATATGAGAGAAGGTCAAAATGCAGTGCATAATATACAGTAAATATGAGGAAATGGAATGTAATGAACTGAAAAATATTACATGCAATATTACATAGATATAGTAAATGAAATGCTTGTTAATGAAAGAAAATGCTAAAGCAGTAAATAAACAATATAAAAATATGACAATAAATTAAATGACAGAAAATACAATGAATGATGTTCAGACAATATAACAATACAGTGTTGAAGCAAACACAATTATGATGATACAGTAAATAAAGGCCATCAAATAAAAGAATACTGTGTGTATTTGGGAATATTTGGGAAACTGTATGTAAGATAACATAAATCTCTCTGTCACACACATACACACACACACACACACACACACACACACACATATGCGGGTTTGTGTTTGCCCTTCTGCTGAGCTCGGCTCATTTTTCATGGACTAAAGTGTCGTGTTTAAATGCATTAAGTTCTGACAGATGAAACAGCAGCAGTACGACACACAAACGCTGCTCTGTGTGTGTGTGTGTGTGTGTGTGTGTGTGTGTGTAATAACTCAGCACATGCACAAACACACACACATACACACTGGAAGAAAAGCTTATCAGTGCCGAAGCATCACATGCGCAGTGCAGTGAGTGTTTGTGTGGTCGTACGTTTGTGTGTGTGCATATGTGAGTGTTTAATTATTAGTGTGTCTGTTTGTGTATGTATGTGTGTGCATGAGTGTGTGTGTATGTTTGTGTATGTATGTGTGAGAATGTGTTTTTATTATTTTGCTGCTTTTATTCTGTTATTTGTTTTTCTGTGTGTGTATTACTTTTAATTAATAAGATGAAGCCATGGGGCGTCACGGTGGCTCAGTGGGTAGCACGATCGCCTCACAGCAAGAAGTTCGCTGGTTCGAGCCTCGGCTGGGTCAGTTGGCATTTCTGTGTGGAGTTTGCATGTTCTCACGTTTTTTCTTTTTATAAGAGTCTCGCGTTAACGCAGCACGTATAAAAGGCACAACAAATGTATATATATATATTTGTTAATAAATAAGGTTTAACTGAGCATTTCATGAAAACATTATAGAGAAAATGTCAGACAGGTGGGCCTTCAAAAATTGGTCGGAGAAAGAAGTTTTAATTTATGTAACTGTAATAACCTTACATACATCTCAGGGGCTTATTTTCTCAGTGTGTGTCCCTCATTATCACAGTCTCTCCTGAAAAACAGCCCCGTGTGTCTCTCAAATCAACATTCTGCTCAATTACCGTGTTCAGATGTGATTTCCAGGGAGCACTAGTTAGGGTCCCTCGTGCACATGAGCAGCTTTTGCTCAGCAGAAACAATAGCAGCACTAATGGAACATGAGAGACCCCAGACAGACACACACACACACACACACACGGTTGGGTATCGAGAAACAATTCCATTTGACATCCTGTTCCAATTAGTACCTGTTCCATTTTAGAACCTGTTCCATTTTAGAACCTGTTCCATTATAGAACCTGTTCCATTTTAAAACCTGTTTCAAATTTCAAAGAACTGTGTGTTCAGTATGATGCATGCATTTTGATTCCATCTTGTCTTTTTCAGTCATTCATAAACAGCGAATGGCAGTGAGCATTTTAGAGCTTTATGTATCTGCCAGGACCTGCACTGCCTGATAGTATAAAAGTTGTCCTTAAAGTCGGCATGAAATGTCTTATTTTTATTTATGCATATACAGTAGTAGTGGCTGTCATAAATGATATATCATTTGTCATCAGAATCTACCAGAACCTTTCCTCCCCCTCTAAATGACTTTTTATCAATTCTGGTCACATGGAATGCCTTAGGGGCGGGGCTATCAGTCATTTAGGCCTGGTCTATTGATCATTAAGGGCGGGGCTATTAGTCATTTAGGGTTTGTCTATTAATTGTTTTGGGGCAGGGTTATCAGTCCTTTTGGGTGGGTATATCAGTAATTTAGGGGCGGGCTATTAGTCCTTTAGGATGGATCTATCAGTAATTTAGAGGCGGGGCTGTAAATCCTTTAGTGTAAATCTATCAATAATTTAGAGGCAGGGCTATTAGTCCTTTAGGGTGGATCTATCAATAATATAGAGGCGGGGCTATTAGTCCTTTATGGTGGATCTATCAATAATATAGGGGCGGGGCTATTAGTCCTTTAGGGTGGATCTATCAATAATATAGGGGCGGGGCTATTAGTCCTTTAGGGTGGATTTATCAATAATTTAGAGGCGGGGCTGTAAATCCTTTAGTGTAAATCTATCAATAATTTAGGGGTGGGGCTGTAAGTCCTTTGGTGTGGATCTATCAATAATTTAGAGGCGGGGCTATTAGTCCTTTAGGGTGGTTCTATCAATAATTTAGAGGCGGGGCTATTAGTCCTTTAGGGTGGATCTATCAATAATTTAGAGGCCGGGCTATCAGTCCTTTAGGGTGGATCTATCAATAATTTAGAGGCAGGGCTATCTGTCCTTTAGGGTGGATCTATCAATAATTTAGAGGCGGAGCTATTACTCCTTTAGGGTGGATCTATCAATAATATAGGGGCGGGGCTATCAGTCATTTAGGGGCCTTTTAACTTTTTCCAACAATCCAGTTTCCAAAAGAGGAACCATGCACCACCCTTCTTTTTTTTCTATTTCAGGACCGTTTCATTTGGATGTACGTCATGATAAGAGGAAAAAAGCACAATCTGAACTTTAATGGGGACTTTAAGTTTCAAAGATCCATCATAAACTGTGATTTTTTGTGTGTGTGTGACACTAGGAGTGCTCTTTCGCCTAGTCTAGTGTCCCACACACACTCACAATAGTTCTGAAATGTCTTTCGACAGCTGAAAGTCAGTCGCTGTTCAATCCGGGAGCACCTACCGTATGCATTTTTAAGGTGTGTGTAAAGCTTATTGTGCAGTGAACGTCTTCAAGGATGACAATGCAGCACAGAATTTAATTATATTCAAACTATTTGGCTTAAAAATATGAAGTTCACATTGCTAAAAAGTTTAGTGATATTAATTTAGCGATATATTAAATATCAGTCATGCTGTTTGTGTGTGTGTTTGAGTTTGTGCTCGTATGGATGTTTATGTGTGTGGGTGCATGTGTGCGTGCGTGTGTGTGTAAGTGCTCTTTGTCTGGGGTCTCTCATGTTCCATTAGTGCTGCTATTGTTTCTGCTGAGCAAAAGCTGCTCATGTGCACGAGGGACCCTAACTAGTGCTCCCTGGAAATCACATCTGAACACGGTAATTGAGCAGAATGTTGATTTGAGAGACACACGGGGCTGTTTTTCAGGAGAGACTCTGACCTTACTTACATCTCGGGGGATTATTTTCTCAGTATCTCTCCTCATTATCAATTACAGTTACATAAAACTATAATTTCAGTGTTACTTTAAACAAATGTTACAAACTTCAAGTATGAAGAAAGAAAGTGCATTGAAAATTAGGAAGATTAGCAGTGCACTCTTTTAATGAAATAAATGTACATAAATATAAGGAAAATGTGCATTATGAATTCAAATACAAATAAAACATGCAGAAAAAATGAAAATGTTATATAAACCTATTTACCTTAAATAAATATTAAATATATACATTTTACAACTATTGTAAAAGCATATTTTTGTCAAATAAATAAAATATAAAGTTAATTATAATGTTTGATTACTCCATTAAGTAATTAAATGTTATGTTAACATATATTTAGAGAAAATATGTAATAAAAGCAGCAACAAACTAAAATACTAAAACAAATTAAAATGACAATGCATTTAAAATATATATTATTATTGAAATACAATCAAATAGATGCACATTGCAATAAAGTGCCAGAAATATGGCATGATTTTTCCAGAACAGTAAAGTCTGACAAATGTTTAACTTAAATTATTTTGTTTATTTATTTATTTTAATTTATTTATTTTTGTTATTTTATTTATTTATTTATGTTATTTTTTTTAATTATATGATTTTTCCGGATTTCCCAGAGTTGCAGCTGGAAGGGCATCCGCTGCGTAAAACATGCTGGATAAGTTGGCGGTTCATTCCGCTATGGCGACCCCGGATTAATAAAGGGACTAAGCCGAAAAGAAAATGAACGAATGAATGATTTTTCCAGAAGAGTAAAGTCTGACAAATGTTTAACTTTTATTTATGTTGTTTTGTTTATTTATTTATGTTAATATATTTATTTATTTATTTGTTATTTTATTTAGTTTTGTTATATTATTTATTTATTTATGATATTTTATTTACTTTTGCTATTTTAATTATTTATTTTTGTTATTTTAAATATTTGTTATTTTATTTATTTTTGCTATTTTATTTATGTTAATTAATTAATTCATTTATTTTTGTTATTTTTTATGTTATTTTATTTATTTATTTATTTTTGTTATTTTGTTTATTATTTTTGTTATTTTATTTGTTTATTTGTGTTATTTTATTTACTTTTGCTATTTTATTTATTTATTTTTGTTATTTTATTTATTTGTTATTTTATTTATTTTTGCTATTTTATTTATGTTAATTAATTAATTTATTTATTTTTGTTATTTTTTTATGTTATTTTATTTATTTATTTTTGTTATTTTTATGTTATTTTATTTATTTATTTATTTTTGTTATTTTGTTTATTATTTTTGTTATTTTATTTGTTTATTTATGTTATTTTATTTACTTTTGCTATTTTATTTATTTATTTTTGTTATTTTATTTATTTGTTATTTTATTTATTTTTGCTATTTTATTTATGTTAATTAATTAATTTATTTATTTTTGTTATTTTTTTGTTATTTTATTTATTTATTTTTGTTATTTTTATGTTATTTTATTTATTTATTTATTTTTGTTATTTTGTTTATTATTTTTGTTATTTTATTTGTTTATTTATGTTATTTTATTTATTTTTGTTATTTTATTTATGTTTTTTATTTATTTATTTGTTATTTTATTTATTTATGTTTTTTATATATTTATTTTTATAATTGTATTTATTTATGTTTTTTTATTTATTTATGTATTTTTTTTTATTTATTTATTTGTTATTTTTTTTATTATTTGATTTTTCCAGAACAGTAAAGTTTGAAAACTAAAGTTAACATTTATTTATTTTTTTATTTTTTTATATTATTTTATTTATTATGCATTATTAATTTAATATTTTATTTCAATTTATTCTTTTCATTATTATTATGCAACATTAATAAAGCAGATTGAATAAAAGTAGACGGACATGTGATATGCAGCTCAAGATTTAGCAATTTCAACAAAATATGGAAAGCTTGTATGATTTTGTTTATGTGTCTACATTTAAGTATATTATAAAACAAATATTAACTCTTATATACAAATACGACTAAAGAAATCCTAAATAATAAAGTGAGTAGGAGACAGAAGAGCATGAGTTAGTGTTCCTCCCAGTGTGTGAATATTAGTGTCTCGTCAGCATTTGTGTGTGTGTGTGTGTGTGTGTGGCTCTGCTATGATGATTGAGGAAGCGTGACGGCTCTTATCATCCCACAGCCCATGCAGAAACGCTTCATCTGTGTTAAAGGAGCGCTGGAATGTGGACAATAACACTGTGATGTGTTCGTCTTTACCCACAATGCACCACGGCATGAATAAATAATGCCGATTAGCCTGTTAGTGCTTTTATTGATGCCGCTGTGTTTGTCACGTGCTGATTGTTATTATTATGTGCTCGTCTTTAGTTTAATGCCTGCCCCTGTTCTTCTGTCCGTGTTTGCTGATTATTCTGGGATGGATGGATGGTGTGTTTGCTCTGACCGCTGCAGCTTTATGACTGAATCAGCTTCATGTCAGAGACAGAGCAATTCATTAGGTCATTACACACAGTCTCCTGGGGCTTTATGTCTGTCTGTGCGCTCGCTGTGTGTGTGTGTGTGTGTGTGTGTGTGTGTGTGTGTGTGTGTGTGTGTGTCTATGCATGTCTGAGTGTGTGAATGTGAGTGAGTGTATATGTGAGTGAGTAAGTGAGTGAGTGTGTGTGTGTGTGTGTGTGTGTGTGTGTGTGTGTGTGTGTGTGCATTTCTAAGTGCATGTATGTGAGTTTGTGTATATGAGTATGTGTGCATGTCTGAGTGTGTGTATGTGTGTGTATGCTTGTCTGAGTGTGTATGTGAGTGTTTGCATGTGTGTGTGTGTGTGTGTATGTATGCCTGTTTGAGTGTGTGTATGTCTGAGTGTGTGTCTATGCATGTCTGAGTGTGTGTATGTGAGTGAGTGTATATGTGAGTGTGTGTGTGTGTGTGTGTGTGTGTGTGTGTGTGTGTGTGTGTGTGTGTGTGTGTGTGTGTGTGTGTGTGTATGCATGTCTAAGTGCATGTATGTGAGTTTGTGTATATGAGTATGTGTGTGTGAGTGTGTGTGTATGTGCATGTCTGAGTGTGCTTATGTGAGTGTGTGTGCGCCTGAGTGTGTGTGTATGTGAGTTAGTGTGTGCGTTTGTGTATGTATGTGTGAATATGTGTGTGTAAGTGTGTGTATGTATGTGTGAGTATGTGACTTGTGTGAGTGAGTGTGCATGTGTTTGAGTGTGTGCATGTGTAAGTCAGTGTGTTTGTGTGTGTGTTTATGAATGTGTAAGTCAGTATGTGTATGCAAGAGTGTGTTTGCATGTGTGAATCAGTGTGTGGGTGTGTGTGTGTGTTTGTGTATGGATATGTGAGTGTGTGTGTGTGTGTGTGTGTGTGTGTGTGTGTGTGTGTGTAATTCAGTGTGTTTGTGTGTGTGTTTATGCATGTGTAAGTGAGTGTATGTGTATGCAAGAGTGTGTGAGTGTATGTTTGCATGTGTGAATCAATGTGTGTGTTTGTGTATGGATATGTGAGTGTGTGTGGGCCTGAGTGTGTGTATGTGAGTTAGTGTGTGAGTATGTACATATGAATATGTGTGTGTGTGTGTGTGTGTGTGTGTGTGTGTGTGTGTGTGTGTGTGTGTATGCATGTCTTAAGTGTGTGTTTATGAGTTAGTGTGTGCGTTTGTGTATGTGAATCTGTGTGTATGCATGTGTGAGTATGTGACTTGTGTGAGTGAGTGTGCATCTGTTTGAGTGTGTGCATGTGTAATTCAGTGTGTTTGTGTGTGTTTATGCATGTGTAAGTCAGTGTGTGTATATGTGTATGCAAGAGTGTGTGTTTGCATGTGTGATTCAGTGTGTGTGTGTGTGAGTGTGTGTGTGTGTGTGTGTTTATGCATGTGTAAGTCAGTGTGTGTGTATGTGTATGCAAGAGTGTGTGTTTGCATGTGTGAATCAGTGTGTGGGTGTGTGTGTGTGTGTGTGTGTGTGTGTTTGTGTATGGATATGTGAGTGTGTGTGTGTAATTCAGTGTGTTTGTGTGTGTGTTTATGCATGTGTAAGTGAGTGTATGTGTATGCAAGAGTGTGTGCATGTGTGAATCAATGTGTGTGTGTTTGTGTATGGATATGTGAGTGTGTGTGGGCCTGAGTGTGTGTATGTGAGTTAGTGTGTGAGTATGTACATATGAATATGTGTGTGTGTGTGTGTGTGTGTGTGTGTATGCATGTCTTAAGTGTGTGTTTATGAGTTAGTGTGTGCGTTTGTGTATGTGAATCTGTGTGTATGTATGTGTGAGTATGTGACTTGTGTGAGTGAGTGCGCATCTGTTTGAGTGTGTGCATGTGTAATTCAGTGTGTTTGTGTGTGTTTATGCATGTGTAAGTCAGTGTGTGTATATGTGTATGCAAGAGTGTGTGTTTGCATGTGTGAATCAGTGTGTGTGTGTGTGTGAGTGTGTGTGTGTGTGTGTGTTTATGCATGTGTAAGTCAGTGTGTGTGTATGTGTATGCAAGAGTGTGTGTTTGCATGTGTGAATCAGTGTGTGTATGTGTATGCAAGAGTGTGTGTATGCATTGAGTTTGTGTGTGTGTTTATGCATGTGTAAGTGAGTGTATGTCTATGCAAGAGTGTGTGAGTGTATGTTTGCATGTGTGAATCAGTGTGTGTGTGTGTGTGTATGGATATGTGAGTGTGTGTGTGCCTGAGTGTGTATGTGAGTTAGTGTGTGAGTATGTACATATGAATATGTGTGTGTGTGTGTGTGTATATGCATGTTTTAAGTGTGTGTTTGCACGTCTGAGTGTGTGTTTATGAGTTAGTGTGTGTGTTTGTGTATGTGAATCTGTGTGTATGCATGTGTGAGTATGTGACTTGTGTGAGTGAGTGTGCATCTGTTTGAGTGTGTGCATGTGTAAGTCAGTGTGTTTGTGTGTGTTTATGCATGTGTAAGTCAGCGTGTGTGTATGTGTATGCAAGAGTGTGTGTTTGCATGTGTGAATCAGTGTGTGTATGTGTATGCAAGAGTGTGTGTATGCATTGAGTTTGTGTGTGTGTTTATGCATGTGTAAGTGAGTGTATGTGTATGCAAGAGTGTGTGAGTGTATGTTTGCATGTGTGAATCAGTGTGTGTGTGTTTGTGTATGGATATGTGAGTGTGTGTGTGCCTGAGTGTGTATGTGAGTTAGTGTGTGAGTATGTACATATGAATATGTGTGTGTGTGTGTATATGCATGTTTTAAGTGTGTGTTTGCACGTCTGAGTGTGTGTTTATGAGTTAGTGTGTGTGTTTGTGTATGTGAATATGTGTGTATGTATGTGTGAGTATGTGACTTGTGTGAGTGAGTGTGCATCTGTTTGAGTGTGTGCATGTGTAAGTCAGTGTGTTTGTGTGTGTTTATGCATGTGTAAGTCAGCGTGTGTGTATGTGTATGCAAGAGTGTGTGTTTGCATGTGTGAATCAGTGTGTGTATGTGTATGCAAGAGTGTGTGTATGCATTGAGTTTGTGTGTGTGTTTATGCATGTGTAAGTGAGTGTATGTCTATGCAAGAGTGTGTGAGTGTATGTTTGCATGTGTAAATCAGTGTGTGTGTGTGTGTGTTTGTGTATGGATATGTGAGTGTGTGTGTGTGTGTGAGCATGTGTAGGTGAGTGAGTGAGTGTGTGTATGCATGTGTGTGTATGTGTAAGTCACTGTGTTTGTGCGTGTGTGTATGCATGTGTAGGTCAGTGTGTATGTGTATGCATGTGTGTGTTTTTAATGTGCGTGTATCAGTATGTGTGTGTGCTTCATATGTGTATCAGTGTGTGTGTGTGTATTTTTGTGTATGCATGTGTGAGTGTGTGTCTGTGTATGCATGTGTGTGTGTGTATGCATATGAGTTAGTACTTGTGGGCATGCGTGTGTGCATGCGTGTGTGTATGCATGTGTGTGTTTTTAATGTGCGTGTATCAGTATGTGTGTGTGCTTCATATGTGTATCAGTGTGTGTGTGTGTGTGTATTTTTGTGTATGCATGTGTGAGTGTGTGTCTGTGTATGCATGTGTGTGTGTGTATGCATATGAGTTAGTACTTGTGGGCATGCGTGTGTGCATGCGTGTGTGTGTGCATGTGTGTGTGTGACCCTGTCTCTCCATAAAGCGGCTGCAGTGAGTTAATGTCCACTCAGTCCATCATCAGAAGCGTCTCTTCAGTCAGAAGAGCTCTGATCGCTCAAATCAAGAGGAATTAGACCGGCTGTGGAGACTAATTAGATGGAGAGATGGACTGATACTCTTTACACTCCTGCACTCTGTGTGTGTGTCTGTGCAAAACCGCTTCATGAAATTCATCTGTCTGTCTTTCTGCTGCTGCAAATCTACTTTAAACCAGTGGATAATCCCAGCACAGATGCTGAACACACACTAGTGTCTCCTAACCCTCATTCATGATCTGTGTACTGCTGTTTTCACATCCTGAAAGACCAAAACACTCTTAACTTCATATTTTACAATTAAAATCAACATTTTACATGACTTCACCTTTGAATTGTAGCATGTGCATTACTACAGTATTACTTAATTGACCCCTTTTCCATTAATTAATGCCATGGGATGAATGAACTGCACCAACAAAAGATAGACATTAGGCGGCACGGTGGCTCAGTGGTTATCACTGTCGCCTCACAGTAAGAAGGTCGCTGGTTCGAGTTCTGTGTGGAGTTTGCATGTTCTCCTCATGTTGGCGTGGGTTTCCTCCAGATGCTCTGGTTTCCCCTCAGTCCAAACACATGCGCTATAGGGGAATTGATGAACTAAATTGGCTGTAGTGTATGAGTGTGTGTGTATGGGTGTTTCCCAGTACTTGGTTGTGGCTGGAAGGGCATCCGCTGTGTAAAACATATGTCAAAATAGTTGGTTGTTCTTTCCACTGTTGCGATTCCTGATAAATAAGGGACTAAGCTGAAGGAAAATGAATGAATGAGATAAATGGCATAAACAAAACAGTTGGTGAAAACTACAGTAATAATTAATCAAAAATGACATAAACAGACATTAAACATTAAAAATAAACATTAAAGCATTGAATAAGGCAAACTAATGAAACTGGCCTGTGTGAAATTGAAGAGTACCGTCAACTTTGTCCATGTCTGTATATATTTTTGTCAGTGCTGATCTGAAATTTCATCTGAATATATCATTGTGTGAAATGTAAAATATTTTTCCTTAAATGTAAAACAAAAAAACTATCCAAATGAATGAAATCTACATATTTATTTATAACATTAACTTAATAATATACATTTTCTCAAGAATTTGCATAGATGTATTACATATAGTACATGCATATTATATGTATGTATTCAAGAGTTCCCACTTGGATATGCTTAACGTTTATAGCAGGTTTGGCATGCTGTCCCGGGAGAGAACCCTGAGCTCGGAGATACTTGAGCCCAAGGCTCCCGCCCGGTCAATAAGCATATCAGGGGATTCGAGATCAGGTAGGTCTCGAGAGCTCCCCCTTAAGCCTGGTTTATACTCGACGCGTCCGCTAGTTCGCTTGAGTGCGCGCGACATGATTTCGGCTGGCGGTGCGCACGGCATTTTTTGAGACCCAAGCGAACAGTGCGCGCGGCGCCGCGTTTGATTTGAGTTGAATATGAACCACTTTGAAGAGATTTTGACTGAAACAGTACGACTGTACTCATATCTTTATGATCCGTGATCATACAGATAACCTGATGAACAATAATTCTTGGCTAGAAATTGCAACAGCCGTGGGAAAGGAGGAAAGTTTATGTTAAAATGTTTGGAAAAACCTGAGGGATGAGTTTGTTAAAGACAAAAGAGGCAATGGCAAAGTGGAGACCCAGTAGTACACACTTAAAGAAACATGTTTATCCACCAGTCATAGGTTTTACACTGATGTATATGTTACAATTTTGAATTTAAAACAATTTAATAACTACAAAACTAAAATGAATTAAGAAATTATTGCTTTGAAAACTGGAAATGAATATTTGAACCTTTCGGTTTACACTGATGCCTGTTTTTCTAGGCTTTATTGGTGATAATGGTCAGGAATGTTGGACCATTATTACCCTTTTAGCATAAGTAAAGGACAGAAACTAGCCAGACAGTTAATATGTGAATTGTGGAGCGGCTAAATCTAAAAATCTAAATCTATTTTTTTAGTAAGTGTGCTTTTTTTTGCTTTTATTCTTGCCATAATAAAGAATATATTTGTAGTGCAGCCCATGTTCTCTTGTCATTAATATTTTAATAAACTTTAATAGGTAAAACTGTCTGAGATATGAACAAAAGCAAGTGATGCATCAAATTTGATTAAAAAAAATCTTGAATTGTTATAAAGATCCTTATAATCATTAAAATAATTTATAAAAACAATAATAATAATGTAAAAAAATCGTGAATGATATTAATGATATGACGTAGTTCCGGAAACTTTCTACCTCTCTGGTTATCTGTCTGTCTTTACGGTCAGTTACTTTTCACCGCCCCCTGTCGTTTTAAAAAATATCACAACGGCGAACGCGGCAAGTATAAAAGCCTCGTCCGTTTCGCGAGGTGCGCGCGCAGTCAGCGGAGGTGCGCGATGCGGCGCCAGGCGAAAGTATAAATCCAGCTTTAGAAAAGGGAGGAAAAGGAGGAGATGGGGTGGAAGGGGGGATTCTTCCAAAATGAAGAGCAGTAGTGAGAGAACGATCCATTTATAGCAAGCTTAGATCACTCTGATTGGACTATTACTGATTACAGATGAGCAGCCAGTCGTGCTCAATCATATCATGTGCTCCTCTCGAAATTAGTTTATGAAACTTCACTTATATGTATGATGATACATGTAGTTGATCAAAACTTCAGGCCCAAAGGTGTGTGAGATATGGGCAAAAGCACAAATATATTTACTTTAATAATTACTTTTTATAAATGTACCTAACACTGACTACGTTTACTTGGACATCAGTAATCTAATCACTTGCCTTAATCTGAATAGGACAATAATGTGATTAAGGTGTTTACATGAGTTGCTTTTTGAATGTTTCTGTCATGATCCTGTTTTACATGTTACAGCACATAAATCGATTTACGTCGCTGCATCACCAGGCTATCCACATTTCTTCCGGAGTTTCATTTAATTTTTAATTAGTCGACTTTAACTGCAGTTTGGCACTTTCACATTCATTCAGGAACATTTCATGCATGCCCCCCGTGACAAACGAGAAATTGGATGTGAGAATGAACTGCTGGAGGAGTGTAGTTTTAAAGGAATTTGATACCGCACGCCGAATGGGAAAAAAACTCTGCATTTCACGATGTGTGTGTCTCACTCAGTAGGTGCAGAGAAAAGTGTCAAACAGCCGTGTGTGTATAGACCAGGGGTCACCAAACTTGTTCCTGGAGGGCCGGTGTCCTGCAGACTTTTGCTCCAACTCTAATCAAACACACCTGAACAAGCTAATCAAGGTCTTACTAGGTATACTTGAAACACCCAGGCAGGTGTGTTGAGGCAAGTTGGAGCTAAACCCTGTAGGGACACCGGCCCTCCAGGACCGGGATTGGTGACCCCTGGTATAGACTATCCTGTCACAAAATGCTCCAAAATTCCTACACGACGGTAATAGTTTAATTGCGATGTTTACATGTCTGTACTGCACCTCAATAATAGAGGAATACTCCACATGTCTTAATTTCATTTCTATTTAGTTCGATTATGACCTCAGTCGGATTAAGGTCATCAAAACCCGCTGTTTACATGGTCGACTCTTAATCAGAGTATTGTCTTAATCATTGTGGCGTGTGAGCCGTGACGGCGTACGAGTCGTGTGGCATGAGTGAGATAATCGGAGACAACTGGACGCATCACCTGCCTCGAGTCTCACGGAGGAGCCCTGGAAGCTAAAAGGAGGAGAGACAGCAGTGCTAGAAGAGAGAGGACCGAACCCCAGACATATTATGTGACTGTTGCTTTCAGGGCTCCTCCGTGAGACTCGAGGCAGGTGATGCGTCCAGGTGTCTCTGATTGTCTCACTCACATATCCCGCCTCGTACGTCATCACAGCTCTCAACCCCGCCTCACTCACCACAATCATATTATAATCAGATTATTGATGATGCAGTAGCATGCAAAAATGAATTATCCATATGATTACATTACATAAAGCTAGTCAAAACTTTAAAACAAACACTAGTCATCTTTTCAAAAGAAGTCTATTATGCTCACTTTGTATTTAAAGTGCTGTGAAAACGAACTGTAATTTAGAATAGCTGCTGTATATATTAACATACTGTAACATCTCATTTATTCCTGTGTCTCCAGTGTCACGTGATCCATCTCCAGTGTCACATGATCCTCCAGAAATCATTCCAATCATACAAGAGTCTGTAAAACACTTTTAAAAGCACAATACCTCACCAAATCAGCGCGTTAATTAATATTTCTCTGTACTTTTATACAGCATGTCAACCATGAACTCATTTGTGTCAAGTTAGGAGGAACATAAGAGCTTCATTATGTCTCCTGAGCTGTAAAGTGCAGCATCTGAGCAGAAAACTCTGGAAGTTTTGACTCGGTGCACAAAAATAGCAGCTTTATTTAAGCTCTTATTTAAGCCGACAGACCAGAAAGAGAAAGAGGACTTGTTAGCGTGTTGTCTCAGTAGATAGTTCATTGGTTAATTAAACCACATTGACAGGAAAGTCTGAAAACACTTCAGTGAGTTGTGGCCCAGCAGGGTCGGCTGTCTTCAGACTGTGTGCGGGTGTGTGTGTGTGAGCGTTCAGATCTCCAGCACTCATGTACACACTGTAATCTTAATTAATGGCACAAACCTGGACATTTCTGAATGCACACTCGGTTACTTTATTACTTTGTTTAGCTATCAATGTCCGTCTGAAGCTGAAGGTCTTGAACCTTATATGTAAACCTCTCGTCTGTAAACCTTACGTCATATATTATGCAACAGTTGTTCCAAATATTGCACAAATGGCAGGGTTTCCGCTAGGACGAAATTTTAGGCCTTAAAAAGGCTGTTCTAGGTCTTTAATATTTTTGCACAGGTCTTATTTTTCCGATGTCCATGTAACACTACATCTAACGCTGATTTAAATTTTTTTTTGTTGCTGTTTCTTGGTTTTCGTGGTGTTGTAGATCATCATTTCACTAGTCCAATTGTAATTTGCGGTATTACAACTACAAATGTGACCAACATGCAATAGCCAATCAGCTTTCTGTTATTGAACTCAGTGCGCACGGCGAGTGTGACATCATCGCTGTGTTTGCGGAGGTTGGCTTTGGGTGCGCGCGACATGATTTCGGCTAGCGGAGCTCACGTAATGTTTTGAGACTCGAGTGAACAGTTCGCGCGGCGCTACATTTGATTTGAGTTGAATATGAAACACTTTAAAGAGATTTTGTGTACAACATTTATGACTGTACAGACATCTTAATGATCCGTCCATGCGTGATCATAGGAAGAACCAGATGACCAATAATTCTTAGCTAATAATAGCAACAGTCGTGGGAAGGGAGGAAAGTTTTTGTAAAAGTTTGGAAAAACCTGAGGGATAAGTTTGTTAAAGGGCACCTATTTTACCACTTTTTTAAGATTTCATATTAATATTCTGGTTCTTCTGAGTGTGTCAGTTTAGGTTCAGTTCAAAACACAAGTCAGATTTTTTTATTATAATGTGTTAAAAAGTGCCATTTTGAGGGCGTGTACACAGTTCGCTGTTTTAGGGGCGTGTTGCTTCTCATGAAATGAGTTTCGACTTCCCGCCCAACTTAACAAGGGGGCGGAGCCAAGAGCTCCCCTGTTTGTGTATGGCAACAGGCAGGCAGACAGAAAGAAGCAACATGAGTGAGAGCACCAGCATTCAGCTGTGCATATACGACTCAGACGCAGACCAAGCAGAGACTACAGAATCATTTGTGTCTTTGTATAGTTTTACAGCCAACTGTGTGCTAGTTTAAAGCTCCGAGCTTGTGCACCGAGACTAATAACCAAGCACACTGAATTACCTTTGACTAAAGGGCGCCACACACCGGATGCACCGCGACACGGCGCGCACATGACAGTTGAAAGTATCGCACACTTGCGCCGCCGGTGTGTGTCACCTGATAGAAACTTATGTTTAGAATTCAGAAATGCATGCTGCTGCGTGGCGCGACGCTGCGTGGCGCTTCTGGTGTACGATCTGCTTGAGGCTATAACTAAAGTGCGTCATACACCGGATGCGCCACTCAGAGCCATGACACGGCACACCAGACGCGCACATTCGCATGTTATTTAAAATTAAACTATTCAAATAACGCTCTGTGGCGCAGCAGAAATAAGAACAGTGTCCTGAGCAGGGCCAGCGCTTCCATAGAGGCGACCTAGGCTGCAGAATAGTGAGCGAAGCCCCCGGTCCTCACTTTCATCCGCGACACCCACCCCCTCCCTCCCGGTCCTCACTTTCATCCGCGACATCGCGAAATGCATGCCGCTGCGCGTCGTTAGTTCGTTATTTCCAATGGAGGGACGCGTACGTGAGGCAACGCGCTCGCACTTTCCAGCTGCACCTAGTTAAGATGACAGGGAGCTTCTGTGACCGTGGGAAATGCAAACCGCTGAAGTTTAAGGAAGAGGCAATTAAAAGTACACATGTATGCAAACACTGGCGTGGAGGAGAGCGATAACGTGGTGAATGTTGAGCCCAATGAGCCTTAAATCTAAAAATAGAGCAAGGGTGTTTCTTTGGTGACGTCGCTTTGACTCACACGCTGAAAATGGCGGACGTGAAACAACATACTGAGGATATGGTAATGCGCACCTGTCAATCAATATTGGTGGGCGGGGGGACCGCACTCCTACGTCAAGTTGCGGTCGATCTCAAAACCGCTCCAATTGGTCCACCATTTTTATGTTGTTAAATTGAAAAAAAAAAGGACTGGGTGTGTTTATATCACCCCAACATGACAGTCTATACACTATACCTACACATATGTCTGTCCAAACAGCTTGAAAAGTAGATTTTTCACCATAGGTACCCTTTAAAACAAAAAAAGAGGCCATGCAAAAGTGGAGACCCAGGTGGTTTTAATATTACAGAACATGTTTTTCCACCAGTCATAGGTTTTTTATCTTGCATACATAATAATTTTAAATTAAAAACAATTTAATAAACTAAAATTAAGTAACAAATTATGTCTTTGATAACTGGAAAGGAATATTTGAACCTGTCAGTTTACAATATACTGATGCCCTTTTTTCAGGCTTTATTGGTGATAATGGTCAGGAATGTTGGACTATTATTGCCCTTTTAGCTTATAAGCAGAGGACAGAAACTAGCCAGACAGTAATGTGTGAATTGTGGAGTGGGCAAAATAAAGTAAAATAAACATCAGTATTTTTAGTAAGTTTTTGCTTTTATTCTTGCCATAATAGGCAAGGCAAGGTAAGTTTATTTATATAGCACATTTCATACACAGTGGCAATTCAAAGTGCTTTACATAAACAGGAATAAAAAGACAAGTGTAAGAAAAAAAAAATTATAATAAAAACATAATAAAAAACAGATAAAAAATATGTTAAAACAGGTTGTAAAAGAATGAAAAAGAAGAGAAAAACATAATAGTGCGATCTGTCGGACGTAGCACAGTGCTCATTCAGTAAAGGCAAAGCTAAGCAAATGTGTTTTCAGTCTGGATTTAAAGGTGCCTAATGTTGGAGCACATCTGATCATTTCTGGGAGTTGATTCCAGCAGCGAGAGGCGTAGTAGCTGAAAGCCGATTCACCTTGCTTTGACTGAACTCTTGGAATTTATATGTAGTTTATATGATCCTAGAGATCTGAGTGTTCTGTTAGGTTTGTATTCAGTGAGCATATCTGTGATGTATTGAGGTCCTAGGCCATTTAGTGATTTATAGACAAGTAATAATACTTTAAAATCTATTCTGAATGTAACTGGGAGCCAGTGTAGAGACCTGAGGACAGGTGTGATGTGCTCTGATTTTCTGGTTCTGGTCAGAATCCTGGCCGCAGTGTTCTGGATGAGCTGCAACTGTCTGACTGTCTTTTTGGGAAGGCCTGTGAGGAGGCCGTTACAGTAATCCACCCTGCTGCTGATAAAAGCATCAACAAGTTTCTCTAAGTCTTCACTGGAAACAAAGCATCTGATTCATGCAATGTTTTTGAGATGATAGTATGCTGATTTACTAACTGCTTTGACATGACTATTGAAACTCAGATCTGACTCCAGAGTCACACCAAGATTCTTGACCCTATTTTTTGTTGTTTGACCTTTAGAGTGAAGGTACGCACTTACCTTAAGAAACTCATCTCTGTTCCCAAACGCAATGACTTCAGTTTTCTCTTTGTTTAACATAATAATAATAAAATATATAATTGTAGAGCAACCCATGTTCTGTTGTCATTGATATTTATCTTTATTTGGTAGAAGGCTGTCCGAGATATGAACAAAAGCAAGGGATGCATCAAAGTTTGATTTAAAAAATCTTGAATAGTTATAAAAATCTTTATAATCATTATAATAAATTCTAAAAATTCTAAGTTTTAAAATCTTCAATGATATTAATGGTATGACGTACTTCTGGAAACGTTCTACTTCTCTGTTTATCCGTCTGACTTTACAGTGGATTTCTTTTGACGCCCCCTTGTCATATAAAAAAAGAGTATCTCAAAGTATAAAAGCCTCGTCCGTTTCGTGAGGTGCGCGATGCGGCGCCAGCCTTGAGATGTTTGTTTGTTTTTTCTGTAGTTCAGTGGTGCGTCTAACCTGTCTTTAGTACTAATCAATTTGAATACATTTATTTTACCACTAATTTAGTGATTTTTCTCTTTATGTGTATGCGTGTTTTTGATATTGGTCTTAAATTTAATACTTCATGGTCTTAAAAAGGTCTTAAAAAGTCTTAAATTTGACATTATGATATCTGCAGAAATCCTCAATGGTCATTTTGTTTTGTTTTTCAATCGTTGAAATGACAACTATATACATTAATATATTTATTGGCTCAGTTGGTTAACAATGTGGCATCACAGCAAGAAGGTCGTTGGTTCGAGTCCCGGCTGGGTCAGCTGGCATTTCTGTGTGGAGTTTGCATGTTCTCCCCGTGTTGGCGTGGGTTTCCTCCGGGTGCTCCCGTTTCCCCCACAGTCCAAACACATGCACTATAGGGGGATTGATGAACTAAATTGGCCGTAGTTTATGAGTGTGTGTGTGAATGAGTGTGTATGGATGTTTCCCAGTACTGGGTTGCAGCTGGAAGAGCATCCGCTGCGTAAAACATATGCAAGAATAGTTGGCGGTTCATTCTGCTGTAGTGATTCCGTATAAATTAGGAAAACGAATGAATGAATGAATAATATTTTTACTTGTGTTGAACAGAAGAATCTCAGACATGTGTTCTGGACTCACTCCTGTGGTTTCAGGCATCAGGAAGCAGAATTATTGCTGTCCGAGTGTGACGGACTAATCAGAGAGTAGAGCCGCTCTCACCGGGAGCCAATCACAGCGCAGACATCTGTGTTTAAGTGATTGTGTGTGTGCGTGCATGTATGCGTGGTGTGTGTTTGAGTAAGTGTGTGTGTTTAAGTGTGTGTGTGCATGCATGTATGTGTGTGTGTGTTTGAGTGAGTGTGTGTTTGAATGTATACGTGCATGCATTTATGTGTGGTGTGTGTGTGTTTGTATGTTTGCGTGTGCAAGTGAGTGTTTGAATTAGTGTGTGTGTGCATTCATGTTTTTGTGTGTCTGTCTGTGCATGCTTTCATATGTGGTGTGTGTGAGTTTGAGTGAGTGAATATATGTATGTGTGTGTGTGTTTGAGTGAATGAGTCTGTTTGCATGCATTTGTGTGTGGTGTGTGTTTTAGTGAGTGTGTGTGTTTGAGTGAGTGAGTGTTTGCATGCATCTGTTTGAGTGTGTTTGAATGTATACGTGCATGCATTTATGTGTTGTGTGTGTGTGTTTGTATGTTTGTGTGTGTGTCTGTTTGTGCATGCTTTCATATGTGGTGTGTGTGAGTTTGAGTGAGTGAGTATATGTATGTGTGGTGTGTGTTTGAGTAAGTGTGTGTGTGTGTGCATGCATGTATGTGTGTGTGTGTTTGAGTGAGTGTTTGTTTGAATGTATACGTGCATGCATTTATGTGTGGTGTGTGTGTGTTTGTATGTTTGTGTGTGCAAGTGAGTGTTTGAATTAGTGTGTGTGTGTGCATTCATGTTTTTGTGTGTCTGTCTGTGCATGCTTTCATATGTGGTGTCTGTGAGTTTGAGTGAGTGAATATATGTATGTGTGTGTGTGTGTTTGAGTGAATGAGTCTGTTTGCATGCATTTGTGTGTGGTGTGTGTTTTAGTGAGTGTGTGTGTTTGAGTGAGTGAGTGTTTGCATGCATCTGTTTGTAGTGTGTTTGAATGTATACGTGCATGCATTTATGTGTTGTGTGTGTGTGTGTGTTTGTATGTTTGTGTGTGTGTCTGTTTGTGCATGCTTTCATATGTGGTGTGTGTGAGTTTGAGTGAGTGAGTATATGTATGTGTATGTGTGTTTGAGTGAGTCTGTTTGCATGCATCTGTGTGTGGTGTGTGTGAGTGAGTGTGTATGTATGTGTGTTTGAGTGAGGAAGTGTGTTTGCATGCATCTGTGTGTGGTGTGTGTTTGAATGTATACATGTGTGCATTCATGTATGGTGTGTGTGTGTGTGTTTGTATGTTTGTGTGTGCAAGTGTGTATTTGAATTAGTGTGTATGTGCATGCATGAGTGTGTTTTTGTATGTGTCTGTCTGTCTGTCTGTCTGTCTGTCTGTCTGTGCATGCATTCATGTGTGGTGTGTGTGTTTGAGCGAGTGACTGTGTTTGTATGTATGTGGTTTGTGTGTGTGTGTGTGTGTGTGTGTATTTGAGGGCATATGCATGAATGTGTGCTTGAGTGAGTGTGACGTGAGCATGCGTGTGTGCGTGTGTGTGTTAAAGTCGGTCTGCATGTGATTGTGATTCAGTGTGTGTGTGAAGCGCTGTGAGGTGGTGCAGTAATGAACTGGTGATTCACAGATCTCCGAGCGCCTCTTAATTGCAGCACATTCCTGTAATTCAGTTGTAATGCAGTGACATTAAGCATCAGGTTCTAGAGCTGAAGGGAAATGAGGGTCTGCTATTAATGCCTGTCTGAGACTGAAGCTATCTGCGATCCAAACATAACCCTTTGCTTTCAGGTTTTCCAGTTGTAAGACTTGAGGTACCACAAATACTTTGATGTCTTTGACAATTCAAATATGGACAGATAACACAGAGACAATTGAATCCACCCCACCAGGTGGGAATGCGGGAAAGCCTCTCCTTCATTGACATTTGAAACATCTCCCGAAACCCCCATGTCACTCACTCCCTTTTTCCCCCAATTCACACAGAATGGTCATTTCAAAGTATGAATGATGAATTTTCTAAATCAATCCAGATGACTTTATCTATCTTGTCTGATATCATTTGAAATGTCTCAGTGCGACTGGTACAATGGTCTCATTTCCTCAGAAATAGACATAATCAAAATAATAGATATATAACTTTAGATATCTTTTGAACCACTGCTAAAGGTGTGCCTATACCTAGGGGGCCTTTATTCAAATGACCATTTGTTCCCTATAGGCAGAAACTCTTCTAACATGCCACTAAATGTAAATGCCTTTTGTTATTCAACAAACACCCATCCTTGAGGAGATTCTTGGTTTGACTACTTAAGGAACAGTTTCTAAATGTTCGGCGCGATTCTGTACCCAGATTAGCCCGTAGCGTGGAGCTCTCATGCTCCACGCTATGTATATTTGGATGTCAGGTATGCATCTTTTGATCTTGGATTTATCTTTGATAATTTGATGTCTTGTAATGATTGTTTAATGAATTGGCTTAATACACAGTTACCTGACTAATAAATTGTTATGTTTTGAATAATTCAAACAGATTTCGTGTTATTATCTCTAATAGATTACGTTAAGTCCATAGCACCACAAACCCCTGTACAGGTTAGTAACGGACTAAAACACGATAGACGGAGCAGCGTGGCACGCTATACGATGTTATTAGAGCTCCGACTAACACATTGGCATAATTCACGTATACATAGACAGGAAAAGGCTATCTAAGGGGATAGACCTTCATCTCTAAATTTCTGATTTAGCAGATAGCTGATCTATGGGGACCACATAAAAAATATTCTAATTTGAGTACGTAGGGTTCGGCCTTTTTAGAATAGTGGTTAATCGCCTCTGTTTAATGACCAAGACTGACATGTTTGTGTTAAGAGATTGTATACTCGGCCGGTACAAGACTCAGGATGTTATAGGAATCCGAATGAACAAGAATAACATACAATAATGAATCGAAGAGAATATTCAATCATAACCTAAAGTAATATTAAAGGATACAAAATAACCTTATCAATGTTTTATAATTGGAGTCAGATAAAACGAGAATGAATATAGTAATATTCTAAACCACCTCATACTAAAATTGGAGTCAGAAATGAGTTAAAGTTAAAGTAAATCAACATTGTGCACTGAAAAGACCGAACAGGCAATAAACCTTCATCCACCAGTAGATACCGTCGTTGGACTAACTGGTTGGACCCTACACAGTAAAGAGAGAGAGTTAACCGTGCCCATTCATCAAACCCACCATGACTTGCAGGCTTCTACCTCCCCACTTTAAACATGCTAAACTTTCACAAACTTCACCTCTAAAAATGTTTTTGTCTTGTTTCTAGTCCAAATATCTACAAATTCTTGAATTAAAATTAAGTAATAATAAGTTTTCCCCTTTAAACAAGCAACGTAATCTGCTAACGGGAAAACAAAATAAACTTGTTTTCACACTTTCGTTTAGATCACAATTCATGCTATTAACTTCTGTCTTATTACCAGCATATTATTAAGATATGAACTGTTCATTAGTAGTTATAATGCAAGCCAGACTCATTCTGAAAACGTACCCCTATATACATGTCTGGGGAGCACCAAATATGTCCCAGGAGCTACTTTTATTGCAGTTTTTTTTGTTTTTGCGAAGGCTGCTGTGTACGCTTTTTCAGATCTCAAATTTCTCTCGTGAGTGCCATTCACGCCTGCTGTTCAGGTGTAAATCCACCAGAGGTCGCTATCGACTGACTGACGCACCCTCCTCTTTCTCTAAACCCAACCGACAAGGTTTTCAAAAGCAATCCAGAAAAAGAAAAGCCCTTGCCTGATTTTTACCATGGTTTCAGATTTTACCACATTCTCACCCTGTTATTTACTTGTTTATTTTGTTTTTTGGCTTCTGTTTTTGTCTTACTTGCTTTCTGGAACTGTTCTTTGCAGGACTCGAACCTCGTCATCGTGGTCAACTCCTCTCTTCGTCTCAAGTCCGCTAACATACAAGGCGAGCTACTGGACAAACATCCGTACCATCCATACGAAGGTAAGCGGTCAGCTGGTAACCATGAAAAGAAACAGTGTCATACCGGCCTGTAGCGTTCGTTTTTAAACACAAAATGCAGCCATACGTTCCTCTGGCTACTGTAGCAAAATTAGCTCAGTTTATGAATATTAATGATTAATAATAGCAAGTTATTATTAATTATGACTATTCAGAATTAACTTATGGTCACACTTTATTTTGACGGTCCGTTCGTTGAATTTAAGTTACATTGCAACTAATTCTCAGTAGATTATAAGTAGACTGTTAGGTTGGGGTTAGGGTTGGGGTTGGGGTTAGGGTTAGTGTACTTGCAAAGTTTCTTGTAGTCAGTTAAATGTCTGTTGAAGGACTGTTAAATGTCAGTGTCAACAGATATTAAGCAGACAGTCTACTAATACTCAAATGGACCATCAAAATAAAGTGTTACCTAACTTATAGTTAATTTAACAAGTGTGGTTTGTTTACAAACTAATTTCGAGAGGATCACATGCTCATGATTGAACACAGCTGGTATCGCTTAACTCCGCATATTGCGCCAATCAGATGAACACGGACACACTATAAATTACCAGAGCGCTTTGCTCCAGTCATCTTCGTTTGAAGAATCCCCCCTTCCACCCCTACTCCTCCTCTTCTCCGATAGGGCGGCACGGCGGCCAGTGGGTAGCACTGTTGCCTCACAGCAGGTACGCCACTGGTCTGTTCCCTCCGGGCCGGTTGGCATTTCTGTGCGGAGTTTGCATGTTCTCCCTAGGGCTGGACAATAATTCGATAACAATATATATCGCGATAGAATTTTTTTCAATAACGATGATATGATTTTTAAACCCATTTCCGATATTTCGATATAAATTTGCATATAAATAAATATATATATATATATTATTATTATTTATATAAGGTCTTATACATGTATCACTTGTCACTGAATGACGTTCAGTGCTCAGCCGTCAGAAAGAGCGTGATCTGATGTCACTTACGTGATGACGAACAACACAGACACGCTGCCAGCGCTCAGCACAGCAGGTGGTTTAAGCTGCGCCGCAGAAAGTTTTAGCAACAAAATTAGTGCTCTGAATACAGATGGGAATGAACAAGCTTCCACAAGTAAGAATGCAGACGAAATAGTTGATAAGAAAGGAAAGACTAATGCAGTGGTGTAGAAGTGGTTCAGTTCAGTAAAGTTAGCAACAGATTCGCAGATTCGTCTTTTCCGGATCAATAACTCATGACCGAAACATTGTTCCTACACAAATAGCACATTTTTTCAACTGTCGCAATGTATACAACCACCTACAACCTTATTTTCCTAAAAATGAGTTTTCCTACGCGCTGGACGCATTATATTGATCTCTATGCGCAGGCGGCAAAGAGGCCGATCCTTAGGGACCGTCTACAAAGAGTAAAACGCAAAAACCAATACTACAAAAGCTGTCAATAACTTCCCTCTAACTCATTATACTGCCATCAAACTCAGATCACACGTCACTGCTGTCCTGCTGGTAAGACTACAACACTTATTTTTCTAAAAAACTATTTTGCATATTTTTTATGAATTTTTATTATGAAAAATATTTAATAACTTTACTGTAAATTACTGTACTCTCACCAAATTCAGTTCACACGTCACTGCTGTCCTGCTGGTTAGACTACAAAACTTATTTTTCTAAAAAACTATTTTGCATATTTTTTATGAATTTTTGAGCTTTATTTATTTGATAGTTTATTTCACATTTCTTGTTTGTATAGGCTAAATACAAATAAAAAGTGAAAAAAAAAATTTGTACTGTTTTTATTTAAAAAAAAAAAGTTATAAGAGTCTGGAGGTATTATCGACTTTGCAAATTCACTTTGCAGACATTTGTAGGTACAAACATCCATTGTGTGCGTTCTTGGCAGTTTTTTCTTTCTTTTTAATATTGTCCATATCGATATCGGAATTATATCGTATCAACCGAAATAAAAAAATATATCGTGATATAAATTTTTGCCATATCGTCCAGCCCTAGTTCTCCCCGTGTTCCTGCTTTTATGAATTATTTTTTATGAATTATTATCCGGGAAAATTATTTTCAACCAGCCAAAGTGGCTAGTGGGAGTGTCTGTCTTACACGCCACCACTGAAATCTACCCGCATTTGGCGGGTTGGCGGGTGTTAATGTAAAGCCCTGGTTATAATGTATGATCTTATTCTGCATCCCTAATCTTACCCAAAACCTAAACCCAACTACTACCTTACTAGCTATAATAAGCAGATAATTAGTAGTTTATTAAGATTGTAGTGTTAATGGTTTGTTAATACTGTGAATTGTGACCTAAACTAACCCATTATTTTCCTTCTCCCATGGGCAGATTATTTTGCTTCTTTTAAGGAAAAGCTCACTTAATTCTGACTCATTATTTCTGAAACTGGACAATATTTTTACGTGTCTAGAAAATGCTTCTTGATTTAAGAATCTTCACATATTTGGACTCAAAGCAAGACTAAAAAGTAAGGAAAGCTTTATTTGTGCAGACCCTGAGCTCATGTCAGCTCTCTGCATATACTGTATGATGTAGGAGACTTCTTAGTGTTGGTGTGTCTCTTTGTGTTTGTCTTCAGAAAGGCGGAGTGTAAGTAAAGTCTTTAATTTGCAGCTTACACACTCATAATGAGCAGATTCTGCAGTCATTCAGTGGGAAAAATGACTACAACTACTTTTAGGAGCAACTCTGCTTCCCACTTTACTGTGTGTGTGTGTGTGTGTGTGTGTGTGTGTGTGTGTGTGTGTGTGTGTGTGTGTGCTGTATGTATGTGGGCTTCCTACTTTAGTGTGTGTTTGTGTGTGCATGAGTATGCGTTTGCATGTGTGTGGTGTGTGTTTGTATGTGCATGTCTGCGTAGATGTGTGTGTGTTTCAGTGTGTGCATGTGTGTGGAGTGTGTTTATGAGTGTGTGATGTGTGTTTGTATGTGCATGTCTGCGTGTATGTGTGTGTGTTTCCGTGTGTGCATGTGTATGGTGTGTGTTTGTGTGTGTGTGTGGTGTGTGTTTGTATGTGCATGTCTGCGTGGATGTGTGTGTGTTTCAGTGCGTTTCAGTGTGTGCGTGTGTATGGTGTGTGTTTGTGTGTGTGTGTGTGTGTGTGTGTGTGTGTGTGTGGTGTATGTTTGTATGTGCATGTCTGCGTGGATGTGTGTGTGTTTCAGTGTGTGCATGTGTATGGTGTGTGTTTGTGTGTGTGTGTGTGTGTGTGTGTGTGTGTTTGTGTGTGGTGTTTGTATGTGCATGTCTGCGTGCATGTGTGTGTGTGTTTCAGTGTGTTAATTTGCGTGGTGTGTGTCTGTGTGTGTTTCAGTGTGTGCATATGTGTGGTGTGTCTTATTATGTGCATGTCTGCGTGCATGTGTACTTCAGTCTGTGCAGGTGTGTGTTGTGTGTTTGTATGTGCATGAGTGTGTGTGTTTGTGTGTGTGCATGTGTGTGTGTGTGTGTTTGCATGTGTGTTTGTGTGTGTGTGTGTGTGTGTGTGTTTGCATATGTGCGTGTGTGTGTTTGCATGTGCGTGTGTGTGTTTGCATGTGTGTGTGCATGTGTGTGTGTGCGTGCGTGTGTGTTTGCATGTGTACGTGTGTGTGTTTGCATGTGCGTGTGTGTGTTTGCATGTGTGTGTGCATGTGCGTGTGTGTGTTTGCATGTGTGTGTGCATGTGTGTGTGTGCGTGCGTGTGTGTTTGCATGTGTGCGTGTGTGTGTTTGCATGTGCGTGTGTGTGTTTGCATGTGTGTGTGCATGTGCGTGTGTGTGTTTGCATGTGTGTGTGCATGTGTGTGTGTGGGTGTTTGCATGTGTGTTTGCATGTGTGTGTGCATGTGCGGGTGTGTGTTTGCATGTGTGTGTGTGTGTTTGCATGTGTGTGTGCATGTGCGTGTGTGTGTTTGCATGTGTGTGTGTGTGTGTGTTTGCATGTGTGTTTGCATGTGTGTGTGCATGTGCGGGTGTGTGTTTGCATGTGCGTGTGTGTGTTTGCATGTGTGTGTGCATGTGCGTGTGTGTGTTTGCATGTGTGTGTGCATGTGTGTGTGTGGGTGTTTGCATGTGTGTTTGCATGTGTGTGTGCATGTGCGGGTGTGTGTTTGCATGTGTGTTTGCATGTGTGTGTGTGTATTTGCATCTGTGTGTGTGTGTTTGCGTGTGTGTGTGTGTGTTTGCATATATGCGTGTGCGTGTGTTTGCATGTGTGTGTGTGTATTTGCATCTGTGTGTGTTTTTGCATGTGTGTGTGCGTGTGTGTGTTTGCATGTTTGTGTGTGTGTATTTGCATCTGTGTGTGTGTGTGTGTGTGTGTGTGTGTGTGTGTGTGTGTTTGCATGTGTGTGTTTGCATGTGTGTGTGTGCGTGTGTGTGTGCATGTGTGTGTGTGTGTTTGCATGTGTGTGTGTGTGTGTGTTTGTGTGTGTGTGTGTGTTTGCATATGTGCGTGTGTGTGTTTGCATGTGCGTGTGTGTGTTTGCATGTGTGTGTGCGTGTGTTTGCATGTGTGTGTGCATGTGTGTGTGCATGTGTGTGTGGGTGTTTGCATGTGTGTTTGCATGTGTGTTTGCATGTGTGTGTGCATGTGCGTGTGTGTGTTTGCATGTGTGTGTTTGCATGTGTGTGTGTGTGTGTGTAAGAATCAAATATAATGATTTAATCCAGTTATTTATTCAGAAACATCCAGAATTCAGCACAAATCTCCAAATTCTCACAAAACAAACCAAAACACACACAAACACACACAAGCTACGTAAACAAACCACAGTGAAAACACCTGCTTCAATGTGTGTGTGTGTGTTTCTTTGGAGAATCAGGTTCTACTTCAGCTCAGAGTTCACCCAGATCTCAGAGTTCATTCATTCTCCAGAGCCGTCAGTCTGCAGAATTTGGGTTTTTCTTTAACCCACACTCTTCCATCCTCACTTCTGATCATCTCATCTCCATCCTCACGAAGCATGGCTCCACATCTCTCTCTCTCTCTCTCTCTCTCTCTCTCTCTCTGCTCCTGAGTGCTTTTTAAATAACATCAGCTCAATTATCTCACACAGACTGGCCGCTCTAAAAGCCTGAGCCGCAGTCAATCGCACACACACACTTAACATACACACTGTGCACTGCGTCATTGTGTCTGTGTTTCTAAGTCTGAGAGCCAGAGAAACACTGCTTAAACCCTAGTCAGCTGCTCACTGTCTGCACTACATAGGGAACATTTGAGGGAGCATCCTCAGGACAGTTAATTAGACACTGAAGGATTGATGTTTTCAGTTTTTGTCTTTGTCCAAAAATGGAAACATTAATAAATAATCAAGCATTTTCTAGACGAGCAAAAAATATTGTGTTGTTTTTAGAAATAATATGTCAAAAAAAGTGAGTTTTTCCTTAAAACAAGCTAAATAATCTGCCAATGGGGGAAGCAAAATAATCTCATGTCAAAAGGAGGAACAAGATTATGTCGCTCACCCTATTGGCAGAATAGTCAGTCATTCATTCATTCGTTTTCTATTCGGCTTAGTCCCTTTATTTATCAGGGGTCACCACAGCGGAATGAATCGCCAACTCATCCAGCATATGTTTTACGCAGCGCATGCCTTTCCAGCCGCAACCCAGTACTGGGAAACACCCATACACACTCATGCGCACACACACACTAATACACTACAGCCAATTTAGTTCATCAGTTCCCCAATAGCGCATGTGTTTGGACTGTGGGGGAAACCAGAGCACCTGGAGGACACCCACTCCAACACGGGGAGAACATGCAAACTCCACACAGAAATGCCAACTGACCCAGCCGGGACTTGAACCAGCAACTTTCTTGCTGTAAGGCCACAGTGCTAACCACTGAGCCACCGTGCCACCCTGGCAGAATATTTTGTTTTATTTTCATAAACTTTGCTTCCCACTTTACTGTGTGTTTGTGTGTGCATGTGTGTGGGGTTCCCACTTCAGTGTGTGTGAGTGTGAGTGTGTCTGTTTGCATTTGTGCATGTGTGTGTTTCAGTGTGTGCATGTGTGTTTGTGTGTGCATATGTGTGGTGTGTTTGTTAGTATGTGCATGTGTGTGTTTGCATGTGTGTGTGGTGTGTGTGTTTGTGTGTGCATGTGTGTGGGGATCCCACTTCAGTGTGTGTGAGTGTGAGTGTGTCTGTTTGCATTTGTGCATGTGTGTGTTTCAGTGTGTGCATGTGTGTTTGTGTGTGCATATGTGTGGTGTGTTTGTTAGTATGTGCATGTGTGTGTTTGCATGTGTGTGTGGTGTGTGTGTTTGTGTGTGCATGTGTGTGGGGATCCCACTTCAGTGTGTGTGAGTGTGAGTGTGTCTGTTTGCATTTGTGCATGTGTGTGTTTCAGTGTGTGCATGTGTGTTTGTGTGTGCATATGTGTGGTGTGTTTGTTAGTATGTGCATGTGTGTGTTTGCATGTGTGTGTGGTGTGTGTGTTTGTGGGTGCATGTGTGTGGGGTTCCCACTTCAGTGTGTGTTTGTACTGTATGTGTGTGTGAGTATGAGTGTGTCTGTTTGCATTTGTGCATGTGTGTGTTTCAGTGTGTGCATGTGTGTTTGTGTGTGCATATGTGTGGTGTGTTTGTTAGTATGTGCATGTGTGTGTTTGCATGTGTGTGTGGTGTGTGTGTTTGTGTGTGCATGTGTGTGGGGATCCCACTTCAGTGTGTGTGAGTGTGAGTGTGTCTGTTTGCGTTTGTGCATGTGTGTGTTTCAGTGTGTGCATGTGTGTTTGTGTGTGCATATGTGTGGTGTGTTTGTTAGTATGTGCATGTGTGTGTTTGCATGTGTGTGTGGTGTGTGTGTTTGTGTGTGCATGTGTGTGGGGTTCCCACTTCAGTGTGTGTTTGTACTGTATGTGTGTGTGTGTGTGAGTGTGTCTGTTTGCATTTGTGCATGTGTGTGTTTCAGTGTGTGCATGTGTGTTTGTGTGTGCATATGTGTGGTGTGTTTGTTAGTATGTGCATGTGTGTGTTTGCATGTGTGTGTGGTGTGTGTGTTTGTGTGTGCATGTGTGTGGGGTTCCCACTTCAGTGTGTGTTTGTACTGTATGTGTGTGTGAGTGTGTCTGTTTGCATTTGTGCATGTGTGTGTTTCAGTGTGTGCATGTGTGTTTGTGTGTGCATATGTGTGGTGTGTTTGTTAGTATGTGCATGTGTGTGTTTGCATGTGTGTGTGGTGTGTGTGTTTGTGTGTGCATGTGTGTGGGGTTCCCACTTCAGTGTGTGTTTGTACTGTATGTGTGTGTGTGTGTGAGTGTGTCTGTTTGCATTTGTGCATGTGTGTGTTTCAGTGTGTGCATGTGTGTTTGTGTGTGCATATGTGTGGTGTGTTTGTTAGTATGTGCATGTGTGTGTTTGCATGTGTGTGTGGTGTGTGTGTTTGTGTGTGCATGTGTGTGGGGTTCCCACTTCAGTGTGTGTTTGTACTGTATGTGTGTGTGAGTGTGTCTGTTTGCATTTGTGCATGTGTGTGTTTCAGTGTGTGCATGTGTGTTTGTTTGTGCATATGTGTGGTGTGTTTGTTAGTATGTGCATGTGTGTGTTTGCATGTGTGTGTGGTGTGTGTGTTTGTGTGTGCATGTGTGTGGGGTTCCCACTTCAGTGTGTGTTTGTACTGTATGTGAGTGTGTCTGTTTGCATTTGTGCATGTGTGTGTTTCAGTGTGTGCATATGTGTTTGTTTGTGCATATGTGTGGTGTGTTTGTTAGTATGTGCATGTGTGTGTTTGCATGTGTGTGTGGTGTGTGTGTTTGTGGGTGCATGTGTGTGTGTGTGTATATGTTTGAATGTGTGTGTGTGTGTTTTTATGTGTGTGTGTGTGTGTGTGTGTGTGTGTGTGTGTGTGTGTGTGTGTGTGTGTGTGTGTGTGTGTGTGTATGTGCATATGTGCCTGCATGTGTGTGTATGTTTCTGTGTGTTTGTGTTTGCATGACTGCATGTGTGTGTCCATGTGTGTTTGTGGGTGCATGTGTGTGTGTGTGAGTGTGTGTGTGTGTGTGTGTGTGTGTGTGTGTGTGTGTGTGTGTGTGTGTGTGTGTGTGTGTGTGTGTGTGTGTGTGTGTGTTTGCATGACTGCATGTGTGTGTCCATGTGTGTTTGCATGACTGCATGTGTGTGTCCATGTGTGTTTGGGGGTGCGTGTGTGTGTGTGTGTGTGTATGTGTTCATATGTGCGTGCATGTGTGTTTTTTTCATGAAAAACGCACTTAATTTGAGAGCTGCAAGATCTGATTTATAGCCTATTATAATGTTTTAGTATGTTTATTACTGTATTATAGTTATTATTTGCAGAATGTTATTACAGCTCGTTTATTAAAGGCTACCTGCAGAAGTATCATGTAAAATCCTTTGACCTGTCTTTAATTTTAGCTTACAGTGGTAATCTGATCTGATCACTGCTCATGTCACCTAACTGTTCACCCCTCCCAATGTCATCCAATGCATTTTTTTGGTTGCATTAAATGTGAACTTCATCGCAGGTTAAACGAGTGCATTTTGAGAAGTTTCACAAACTAATTTCGAGAGGAGCACGTGATATGATTGATCACAGCTGGTCTCACATCTCTAATCATTAGTAAGCCAATCAGATTAATCCAAACTCACTATAAGTAGCCTGTCTAAAATTACTCCCTTATCTTCGTTTTCCAAAGAATCCCCCCATCCACCCCATCTCCCCCTTTCCTCCTTAACTAAGGGGAGCTATCGAGATCTCTGATGTCGTAACCCCTTACATGCTCATTAGCCAGGCGGGAGCCCTAGGCTCAATTATCTCCAAGCTCAGGGTTCTCTCCCGCCAAACCTGCTATCATTATCAAGCAATATCTAAGTGTGAACTCTTGAAATATAGTTCAAAAATCATCAATTAAAGGTCTCGATTTGGAAATGCAACATTCGCTTTATTTTTCTGTCTTTAAAATCTTGCATTTCAGCAAGGCCGAGGTTAGGGAAGGTTGTTGACCACTGCACTAAATCATACTGCATGAGCCAAGAAAGCCTGAGTTATCAAATATGATATTCATATGCATGCAAAGGTTGCATTAAAAAGAATAGATTTTTCTGACTATAATTTCATGTCACGCTTTAGGTCAAGTAATCAATTAGTCATTTCTGACTGAGCTTGTTGCAATGCATTTTGGGATGACTTTATACAAGAACCATAAACGCAGTGAAACAAATTCATTTCTACAGTGCAATAACAGCACAAAATCTCACTTAGAGTTTTAGGCTTGTTTCTAGTCCGAATATCTACATAAATCAAGAAGCAGTTTCTAGACAATAATAAATATTGTGTCAAAATTAAGTGATTTTTTTCCCTCAAAACAAGGAAATAAACTGCTAATGGGGTAAAGAAAATAATAATTTCAAAGCAAATACAAGTCAGGGTTTAACGCTTAGGATTTTTTCTACTGGCCTGAATATTTTCACTGGCCCCACAAAAAAAAATTAAGTCAATAGCTATTTCTTAGCCACATATTTCAAATAATGTGTCAAAAATAATGTCTGTGAATCTAAAATTTAAATGTAAAATTTAAAAAAAAATTCTTTGAGCAAAATTCAGTGTTATGCGAACAAAAGAGCAGCATGGACAATGTGCAGGTATTTTATTGCATGTTGACAATTCATTCATTCATTCATTTTCTTTTCGGCTTAGTCCCTTTATTAATCCGGGGTCGCCACAACAGAATGAACCGCCAACTTATCCAGCACATGTTTTACGCAGCAGATGCCCTTCCAGCTGCAACCCATCTCTGGGAAACATCCACACACACTCATACACTAGGGACAATTTAGCTTACCCAATTCACCTGTACTGCATGTCTTTGGACTTGTGGGGGAAACCGGAGCACCTGGAGGAAACCCCACGCGAACACAGGGAGAACATGCAAACTCCACACAGAAATGCCCTCTGACCCAGCCGAGTCTCGAACCAGCGACCTTCTTGTTGTGAGGCGACAGCACTACCTACTGCACCACTGCAAAATATCACTTAATTTTTTTCTGTCGTGTTGTACCTTTTAATTGGTACCTTTTAATTGAACTGACACTGTTTCAATTCACTATAATCTTCCATGTGAAGCTGCTTTGACACAATCTACATTGTATAAGCGCTATACAAATAAAGATGAATTGAATTGAATTGAATACCCACATAAATGTTTGCTTCCAAGATGTTAGAAACAGACATTTTCTTTTAGCATCATAATTTGATGTTGCCTTCTCTTCGCTGTGCATAAGAGGAACCGAAAAGCAATATGTTTATGACTTCACAGAGAAGGTAGCATTTAAAGGCTTAAAAGCACAAACTGTTTCTCGATTCTAAGACTGTATTTACACACAATTGACAAATAGTCGCAGGCAAATTCAGCTTTAGTGACAAAGCAGCACTGGCCCAATAACAAACCTGTCTACTGTCCTGAGCATCTTGCACATTGGCCCTGGCCATTGTTAAGCCCTGCAAGTTTATTTAGCTTATCCCATTGGCTTGTTTTAAGGAAAACTCACTTAATTTTGACTCATTATGTCTAAAAACAACACGTGTGGTTTGTTTACAAACTAATTTCGAGAGGATCACGTGCTCATGATTGAACACAGCTGGTATCGCTTAACTCCGCATATTGCGCCAATCAGATGAACACAGACACACTATAAATTACCAGAGCGCTTTGCTCCAGTCATCTTCGTTTGAAGAATCCCCCCTTCCACCCCTACTCCTCCTCTTCTCCGATAGGGCGGCACGGTGGCCAGTGGGTAGCACTGTTGCCTCACAGCAAGAACACCGCTGGTCCGTTCCCTCCGGGCAGGTTGGCGTTTCTGTGCAGAGTTTGCATGTTCTCCCCGTGTTCGCGTGGGTTTTTTCCCGGGTTCTCCGGTTTCCTCCCACCGTTCAAAGACAGGCACCATAGAAAAATTGACTAGCCAAAATAGCATCCTAAGGGAACGCTTAGCCAGATATATACAGTAGTTCACAGCAGGGGAGTTCTCGAGACCACCTGAGCTCAGACTCTCCTGTCGCCCTACAAACAGGAGGAAGCCCCGGGCTCAAGGATATTCTGAACTCAGGGCTCTCTCCCAGGACAGCATGCCAAACACGCTTTATTACCAATCATCAGCTAAGTGTGAACTCTTGAAAATATTTTGTACATTTCTTTTTTTTTTTTTTTTAGATTTATTTTTGGCCTTTTTGCCTTTATTAGATAGAACAGTATTTAGACAGGAAGCGAAGTTGGAGAGGGAGAGGGGGGGGGGAGGGTAGGGAAATGTCCTCAAGCCGGGATTCGAACTCGGGACGCCCTGACGTGCTATTGCACCACTAGGCTATTGCGCCGACGATATTTTGTACATTTCTATATAATGCTCCTTGATGTAAGAATATTTAGATATTTGGACTAGAAACAAGACATAAACTCCATGTAAAACTGCCTTATTTTGCAGTGTAAGCAGCTATAAATGATCTACAGATGCTGCGTCCTTCATTGCAGACACTTTTCCACATTAATGAACGAGTAAATATGAGGAAACAGCATATAATTGAGATCATCAGTTCAGTGGTCAATAACCAATCATGAGTGATGGTGTAATCAATAACACGTCCTCTAGCGTGTGCCTCGCTCTTCAGTGTGTTATTCCTCCAGCTTTTCTCTTCAGTGCAGTTAATTAGCAGTGTGAGACATGATGAACCCGTGTGATTGGTTTCATCACAGATATTAACACACTGTCATTTCTGCGGCGATGATCACAGTCGATCAGAGAATGTGTAAACACTGCTGAGATTTAATATGTAGTCTTGATTTGCTGTGTGAAAGTATTTCAGCTTTCAGCACACCTAAAAAACAATTCACGTTCAGTGTGTGTGTGTGGCATGACAGTAACCACTTAAACTGCATATGAAAAAAAATCAAATTAGGTTTTGAGTTGTTCATCTTAGATGACTACATTTTTAACACAATCTGAATAATATTTCTAATGCTTTTTAGAACTGTTCAAGGTTAAAAGTTGTTGGAAGAAAGATCAAGATCCTGTAATGAAATTCACAAGCAGAAATGAATGAACAACATACATAAAACTGCTAATGTGGGGTTATTTTTTGACAGTGTGGTGTACGGCGTGCAGTAAGCAGTTTGTTAGTATTCCATTGTGGGCAAAACCTCATGTACACAATATGAATAAAATAACAGCAAGGCGTTTCCTGGTTTGACCTCGTAGAATCAATAAACCCAAACAAAACCACAATGAACTGGACTACAGCACACACACACACACACACACCCCAGGAAGAGCTCCAATCCCACAATGCATGAACTTTTTCATTTATCTCTCGCTCCGTATGTGTATGTGTGTGTGTAAAAGTTCTGCTTCAGCTGGTTTCTTTTTCCTACACACAGACATGACTCTCTGCTTGTGTGTGTGTGTCTGTAATCCTCTCTGCAGATTCACCAGGTCACTGATCTCAGAGCAGTCTGGATTTAAAATGCTTTTGTTACTGTTCAAATCTGAGTCAAATCCCCTCACAGCTCAAACACACACAAGCTATTAAACTTTCAGAAATGTCAGTGTGGTTCGCGCACACACATGCTGTACAGTGCAGCAGCACATGCAGTGGGATTCACTGGGCTGCGGTGTGTGAGAGCTGAGGAAACAGCACATTTAATAATGGTACAGTTAGTGGATCCTCATCCACTGTTTTGTGGACACATTTGTCTAGAAGTAAATGCTTCTGACGACCTTTTGTAAGCTTTGGAGAACTTTTTAATTTTTAAATAATTAGCAAGACATGCAAATGCAAAACAAAAGGTTTTCATCATTGTCTCCACTCATTAAGTGTGCTTTCATTGGTCTGTGGCAGTTAATAGTTCTGTTCCTGTGTCCTGTAGCTCTGCCTTCTATTGTTGTAATCTATATCTCCGCCTTCTGTTCAAGTATTTTGAAGCTCCTCCCATGTTCTGTAGCTCAGCCTTCTATTCCAGTGTTTTGTAGCTCCGCCTTCTGTTCCTGTGTCCTATAGCTCCGCCTTCTATTGTAGTGTACTGTTGCTCCGCCTTCTATTCAAGCGTTTTGAAGCTTCACCTGTGTTCTGTAGCTCCGCCTTCTATTCTAGTGTTCTTTAGCTCCGCCTTCTATTCAAGCATTTTGAAGCTCCTCCTGTGTTCTGTAGCTCCGCCTTCTGTTCAGTGTTCTGT